>JAUMHG010000059.1:6821291-6845296 GCA_032359395.1 Enteromius anoplus
TTCATACATCTGAATGTTTTTGTGCGTACGCACATTTCCAGATTTGTCCGTACGCAATGTTTTAGTAATAATTCTACCCAAGTCTTTGTACATGAGGCCCCAGGTCTTCTATGGGTGTCTGAAGGTATGCTTAACCAACTTCCAGAAGTCAGTTAAAAAGACTAGGTCTGTATTCCTTTCCAAGCTTATGTAACATATTTTAGCTCATTAAGGGAAATATTTATAAATTATTACTATTAATTATGATTAATTGCAATTATTTATATTTGCTTCCAGTAGTAACTGTAGCAGAATTACCATCAACCAATTTGTTCGTTCAGCGAACACATATTGTAATTAAGAAGGGATATTTTCTTGGCCACAGAAAAAAATACCTTCTTACAGTATCACTGCATTAGAGCATGTAGCAAAAGAGGTGAAATCGTAAAGGGACATTCATTTGCAAGGCAGAATCAGAAACTCATTTAATTTGTGCAAAGGTTTTATTAACTCTACGTTAACTCACATGACTGAACACACACGTATAAATACACTCACACAAAAAGGGAGAGTGCAAAGCAAGGCTTAAGGGTGAACCATTAAGAAAGAGCTAGAATTGAAGATTTGATAAGAGAGTCAGTTGACCACCTGTAAAACCATCAATGCCGTTCAAAACGGGTCCAATAACAAATGCTAAAACGTCTCAAGGTTATGAATATAACCCTATCTCCTTGAAGGAACAAGACGTGACAGCTCTGAATTGTGTGTTGAATCAGCCAGTGATGAATTGGAATGTCATAGGCGGGTGACTTCACTGGCCAGGAAGCATGTAAGCACGTGGAATGCTGTCGGCAAACTAGCTCCTGTCATGCAGCGGTGCGCTGGCAGGGGATGCCGAAAGTGTGGTGTCGAGACGCAGTCGTTCCTTCAAGGAACTAGGGTTATATTCATAACTTTGAGATGTTCCTTTTCAGGAACTCAAGCTGCGTTGACAAGTCGCTATGAGAACGAGATGCCCACGCCCTTAGACTTTCAAATTCCCTGTCTAGTGTGTGTTTGTGCACATCTAAGGCATAAGAACAGAAGGGCCAGGGGAGATGGGGCACTGTGTATTGCAGTGTACGCCTCTCTTTCCCAGGGGGGCCTGCCCTCTGAAGTCCTGTAGAGTCAAGACTACTGAAAACTGCAACTGAAACAACGGTCCTCAGACCATATTATCACCAGAATCATGGAACCAGTCCCTTTAATACTGGTCTCTGGTATCAGTAGAGCCTCTAGAGACCTCCAGAGGAGGTAGCGAGCCTTCCAGTTCCGCTATGTTTCCGGGAAGAAAATAACGCTCACTGGAGATCACTCTACCCTGGAGCACTGGCAGGGTTAACAGATCGATCTCCTTATGCAGGGTCTCCTAAAGCACAACCCTCAGGCTTTTCTTTGCTTGGAGGGCCCCGCAACAGAGTGTCGCCACTCCCCTTTTTTGTTTAAAAATTTATTCATTTCCCTTTTAGACGGCAATGCTTGTATGAGAAGCATATACACGGCTAAGTCTGCTCTGCCTAGCAGTCTCACGAACTGGAGAGCGACTATAGCACAATGAGAGGCCAGTAGTTGTTCTGAGCCCTCATCCAGGTCTTTTAGCATGTCGGCTTGGTACGCCTGTAACACGGCCTCTTTTTTTTCTCCCCGTGTACAGATGCGTCACCAGCTTAACCTGCTGCCGAGTATGCCCCTGCCCACCAGCATTTTAGATCTGTAATTCTTAAAGGCTTGGAGGGCTGGGACGGAGCCTTTAATGATGCTGCAACATAGAGAAAGAGATAGCTCGCAAGTGTCTATTCAATTTATGTGCATTGTCTTATAACCGCTTTCACTCATCCCCATCAAATTTTTAGGGGATGAAAAATTGGGCCGCGAATGGCCACAACTTCGACACCTCGGTGTGGAAATCGGGACAAAAACAGCAGGCTCTTTCTTAAAGGCATTTACTTTCTCTCTGCTGCCACTCTATTTTCAGATTAGCTGCAACGCGAGTTACTGCCTTCAAGAGCTTCTCATGCTGGGGCGATAAAGGAAGCCGCGGTCTCCTCATCGTTCTCACCTCTTAAACCTTGAATAAAGAGAAAAGTAACGCAGCTCCGCTTTGACGAGGGGAAGTAACATTACGCTCTTCCTTCCTCGTATGGCTAGCGATAGACCCCGAGGACTGAGATAGGGACCCGCCCGTCTAAGTTTCCCCTGTTCACAGTCAGCGATCTGCGAGCACCGACGCCGTTTAGCCTCGGCTAGAACGTGCCAGTGCCTTTTTATCACTAAAAAAAGCCCTATGGCCAACTACACATTTTACGTGTGTGTTATGAATATAATGTAATATGAATATCTGTCTTGCACAGAAGAACACGCACTTTGTATGATGGTAAGTCGCCCTCGCCCCTTTTCTTTTCTTTTTTGAAAGAGATACTTTTATGCTAGAAACAAACACATGTTCAACACAGAGCGCTTCGCTGAAGCACAGAAAGCTAGTTTGCCAGCAGCACTCCACGTGCTTAAGTGCTTCCTGGCCAGTGACGTCACCCGCCTATGATGTCCCAATTCATCATTGGCAGATTCAACACACAATTCAGAGCTGTCACGCTGAGGGTGTTCCCATAGCGTATCATCGAAGCAGCTTGAGTTCCTGAAAAGGAACCTGTGTTTCGTTTAGTTATATGTACAATACTTGCATTGCCTCTTTGGTGAGGGTCCGATGCAGTCTCGAAGTCCTGATGGTTCCAAGGTTTTGATTTGGCAATTATGTCTTCCTGGTTCGAAGAGTAATGAATTCCAAAAGAGGTCCTGTCTCTGGTGCTCGATCGATGAAAAGAGAGCTGAGAGAGAGATCTGTTGCAATCCATGGATTTTGAGATGCATTAAAAGTCAAGGCTTAGGCCTGGTGTAGAACTTAGTTTTGCCTAAAGTTTGATCATCATCTTAGTGTCTCAAAGGACGGCAGCCTGTGCTGCAGTGCAGGCCCTCCTTCGATGCGTGTGCATCGGGCCTGTGGGCTTAGGAGACCATAGGGAGATGGTGTGGTTCCGGCATCAAGGAGAGTAGAAAGAGAGAGTGAGAATTCCTGATGTGAAGGCTTTTATATCCTGTTGAGGTCACACCTCCTGTGGGTCAAAAGACCAATGGTGTGCTGATGCTTTGGAGGAAAATTTTTACGGTTCTTTGTTCTCTTAAAATGCTAATTTGCATATACAGTGGATTGGTGAATCAGAATTAGAACAGATTCTTAAAACACTGAATGTTGCAAAGCTATCAACATATGACATACACTCTCAAGTAGATCATCTGAAGACAAGTCCTTAGGTACCAAACATGAGATGGATCGGCAGAGGTGATGTTTAGATTAAATGTTTTTCGTGTTGATCAAAAACCTGCATAAATACAGTATACAATACAAAAGACAATAACAGTATACATTATTACCTGAAGGATAAGTGTTCACCCAAAGGAAGTTTTCTTGTGAATTAATTTAGGGAAAAAGTCACTTGTCTCACTTGTCTAGCCAGAGTTGCTCTGCTATTATTCCTTCTAGCCATAAACCGGCAGTTGTCATGGCAATGAAAGGCCTGGTTTGCCTTATCAGCGGCCCATCGGGAGGTTACAAAGACACTCGTATTTGCAGTTTGAGTAACCTCTTGGGTTGATGAAAGCGGCACTAAAGATTGTTAACAGCTGTTAAATCTAACAGATTTCAGATATCAGTTTGTGCCCGATTGGATCAAATTCTGCATAATTCCCCCCTTTCGAACATTGTTGTCCATCCAATAGACAACAGTGGTCGACACTGAAGTTGCAGAACAATTAGAGACGCGCCTACCACTCATGGCTGGGGAATAGTGGTTGCTCTAGGGTGTTGTGCTGTGGTAATGCAAGCTGTAACAGGGTGCTGATATAATAGCTTGTGCTGTAGGTATCGAGGCGGCGTCACCTGTCATCCTAAAGTGCGTTGGTCTAGCTCAAATGGTTGTCAGCCTGTGGGCTATCCGTGGCACCTCTGGTGTAGAAGACTCTCGATGGTGAGAGTGTGGGTGGTCCTAGGCGCCATAGGGAAATATAGGTTTGTACTGTGAATGGCGTTTCAGACTGGCCAAGTGATGATAGCAGGAGGGCAGAAGGTTGTTAGCCCTCTGTGGAGCTGGAACATCACTAGAAATCTGAGGTTGACGGTGCCGCGTAGATCTGGTGGCGGCACCAACTTGAGCTTTCTTGAGTCATGTTGGTGGATGTTCCACTGTTAGGCCTGTGAGCTTGTTACTCCATCCAACGTTGTCTGGCTGCTTCTGTTGTGTCAACAGGTTTTAAGAGATGCTTACAGGGGTCTAATGCTGAGTTGCTTCAAGCAGGGAGTCAGGAGTTTGTCCTTTCTAGTGCTCTTCAGTTGAATTTTGTTTAAGGAGCTCTTTTGCTAGTGTCAGCAGCTCCTGTAACTTAGAAGTAGGTGTGTCCAGCATGTTTTGTGCAGCCTCTACTCTGTACCTGTGTGAAGGGGGCATAGAGGAAGATGATGTGGTGCACTGTGGTTAGACATACCATGGTGTTCGCAAGCCTTTTCCATGGCTCCTGCCAGGGGTTGGTCTGGGACATGGGTCTGTTATCATGGTGATGGCCCTGTCCTCCACTTTCTTGTGGCTTTCTGTAAAACAGGCCTTGTATTGTGGCAATGCTGGGTGCCTATTGGTACCTGCTTTTGATTCTGGGTTGTGTCGTTCAGAATCAGTGGGGTCTTGAAAACACATTTTGGCCGAGGCCTTCTGTTTGTATGCAGATTTGTATAGGCATGGTGTCTATATGGTGGTTTACAATGGGGTGGAGGTTTCAAAGGAAAGCTAAAAGCTGGTGTCCTCTCCTCATCCCAGGTTCACTGTAAGCTCCAAAGTCTGTCAAAGTCTGTTCTGGTAGGTGTAGGGAGTTTCATCCCGGCCCTATTTGGTGGTTATTGAAGTAATCAGTCTTTGCTCCGACTTATGATGGCTTGTTTATGCTGCTGGTACTCCAGTTGGATAGGTCCTGGCTCTAGGGCCAGGAAGTATTGCACCTCTGGATAGAGGTGATCCAGAGTAGGTAGAGTCTATCTTGGTGGTTCACACTGATCAAAGATCTCAGAGGTGAGGATGGATGTCATGGTCTCCTGCAAGTTCTGGTGAGAGTGCAGGGATGTGTCTGGCCATCATTTGAGGTCTTTGAGTGTCACTCCTGGTCTTGTTTCTGAGTGTGTTCAAATGAATCCTTTGCTCATGCGGCTGCAGTTGTTTTCAGGAAGTCGACTTGTGAAATGTCAAGCAGGTGTCAAGTCTCCCCCCTTTGTATCTGTGCGCGGGGGTGCAGGTGTTTGTTCTGCTGTGTGTATGACGTGCAGCAGGGTGATTTTTAATTGGATCAGTCCATGAATAGTCTCTAGAACTGTTTCAGTTCTTTCTGGACCATGTTGAGCTCCTCTTTGCAGCATTGCTGAGTCTGGGTGGTGTACATCAGCACCAGCTGCATGCAGATGGTCTTCTGAGGCTTTTGCTCTAGTGTCTTTCTTGTTATGTTCCACATACACTGATTTTACAGTGACTTAGTGTGAAAAAAAAAATGTCTTTTTCAGGTCCTGCCTGGGGCTTTTCAAGCTGCTAGCTGTGTCCTGCAGTTGTCAGAGCCCTTCTAAGGACCGGTGATTTCCTTTTGTCGTGCCATTCTGTAAGTTTCTTTGCATCCATTCTTTGCCTTCCCTTCGTCTGTGTGTATAAGACTTTATCTGGACTCGCATTGAAATATATTTTTAACCTTCTGACTCCATACTGTAATGAGGAGACGAGACGTGCGGATCTATTTGCAAACTTCTCTTTATTAACAGACACAGAGTAGAATCAGGCAGGGTCGATCACCAGCGAACATAAAGACAGCAAGAATAATCCAATACGTAGCGGGGGGAGTCGAGTGATTAGCAAACGGTATCTAGTAGGGCAAGGTGAGTCCGAGGGCAGGCAGTGTCGAAATCCAGGAACACAGAGAAATATGGAGAAAACACAAGGAACACAGGAAAAACACAGATGGCTTACAAAGGGGACTACGCAGGGGTAAATCCACACAATGAACTGCGAATTAACAGATACAAACAGGGGACCTTTATACATATGATAATACGGCTAGGGGAGGAGGAACGGATAAGTAGTCATGGCGACAGACAAGGTGATAACAAGTTCATAATAATAGTCCTAGACGAAGCACAGAGAGACAGACACACAGAAAATGGCACGTGCAGCTGGCATCGTGACACATACACTCCACAAAGGGCACTCAGGTCAAGTAGTCAGCTTTTCTTAACTGTCCCAAGCTGCCTTCATTAGCTAGTTTTCAATCGATCCTCAATACATATTTTTTTACGAGCTTTCGATTAATGTTATTTTAAGGCTTTGATGTCAATTTGTTCTTATCTTATTTTATTTTATTATCTTTTATTAGATATGTTTCTTTTATGTTATCAAATTTGTATTTTGTTGTACAGCACTTTGGTGCAACTCTGTTGCTTTTAAATGTGCTATAGAAACAAATTTTGACTTGACTAATTAAAAAGTTAACTGTTTCGGGTTCGATTCTGGTGGACTGGAGATTAGGGCAGATGTGAGTTTAGGAGAGAAGGCTGCTGATTCCTGGGTGGAAGCCTTACGTCAGACCTGATAAAAGATAATGGGTAAAGGTGTTGGACGAAGGGTTGACAAAAGAACAGTAAGTGGCGGAGTGAGTGATAGATCTGCAGACCGTGCAATTGATATTGCGGCATCCAGTGAACACACGGTTATGGAGGTTGAGGTCTAGGGCTCCCCGATACGGGCACTGATTCCATTGGAAATTACGGATAGCAGATTTGGCAGAGAAGAGTTTGTGGTAAGTATAGAAATGTGAGCCGCCATAGGACGATAGCATATTACTTTGGTATAATGGTTAAAAAGCTATAACAAATTCTGGGAATGACAAGATGTGGGAATGATTATTATCATAGTGTTTAAGGATGAGACTGAACTTGCCAAAATCCATTTGGTGGTCTGCAGGAATGGGAGAAAAAGGATAGAGGAGGGAAAAAAGATCTATGTCTGAACCTGAAAGGACTTGGGGTTTGATGGATGCTGAGACCGGGGTGGACTCCAGGGCGAGTGCATTCATGGGCATGGGAGAGGGTTGGTGGTGGAGAGAGAAGAATTGGTGAGAATCAAGGGCAAGTGGGAATCAAAGTTGGTGGGAATCAAGGAGCTGGAGCTGGTTAAGGTGGAGCCTCTCAGTTCCGATTGGGTGATCGGATAATAGGCTGATTGGGGAATCAAGCGCCAGCCTTGGCTAATCATTTGTACGTGCTCCTCCCTAAATTTGTTTATCAATATCCTTTGTTTACAAGTGCTTGTGAAAAACAATCTATCAATATCTAAGTAAAAATTGCTTGTTTAACAGTTTTCCAGAATTGAGGATTGAGCAATATGGTTACTTTGTTTTCCCATCTTGATCAAATTACTTTAGCTAAAAAAAAAAGGCACAGCATTTGGCAAAGCCATCTGTTTTTCATATTTTCTAATGCCCTAGAAACCTCTCAAAAGTTTTCTCTGGAACTCTGTAGTTGATGAAGTTTAGTTAATGTTTTGATAATAACATAGTTTCAGGAGGATCGCTGGACGAATTAATCACGGCTTGCTCCGCATCACCTAATCAATTACCTCTTTTTGCGATCGGCAATCATATTTCTCCTGCCTACTATAAATTAACCAGTTTCCCTTTCCTTCGCATCTCGCTTTCATGCACCCCGCCACCTGCCCATCTCCTCCTAGCTTCACGTCTTCCTTCAAGGGGCATGTGGAGATCAAGCCGGACACGAACCACTGAACCCCGCTTAGGGTTCAAGCCGCTAGGGTTCGGAGTCTGCCGATTCTCCCGGCTCACTCCATGGACAGCATGCCAAATTTGCTTTATTCACTAATGAGGAAGCGTGAACTCATGAATTACAATTGGGAACTCTCTGTGTGCTCTGACAAAATTCTGAACTAGGACCAAACCTTCTGCAATTACTCGAACCTCCAGAAATTGAGATCTGGAGCCAAATGTTTTTTTTTACAGAAACAAGTGCTGCTCTAGAGGGAAAACATGCAAGTTTTAAATTTTATATAGTAATTATGGAAACATGCTGAATTATGAGGAGGAATGACCCCTTTGCCGGCAGTGCCATACCAGGTCCGCCCTATATTTTGTATTTGTCATCAGCCTCTTAAAACATTACTGAGAGTTATTTTCCAATTGAAATTTAAATCACATTTATAAAGTGTGACTAGTGTTACATTCTAGCTCTAAAGCAACATCTGTTGTGCTGATAATTACTTTTAATTTGTTTTGAATTCTCATTAGAGTCGACTTCATGCCACTGATAGACTTATGTCTTTTACGCAGAAAAAAATGCATTCATAAATCAGAAGACAACATCTCTTCCAACAGGCATTGGTCATTCCTGAATGACACTGTCATAAATTACTTTCTCATTATATACAGAGTGAGGGTCGAGATTGAAAAGATAAGCAGATTTATGTCAAGAGCAAAGAGAGGATACACAGAGAAGTTAAACAGCAGCTATGACAAAAATGCCATTTTATAAACTAAACATTTTTACTTGATCCATAGAAAACTCTGGGAAACAGAAAAGGAAAGCTACTATGTGATGCAAAGTAACTGGATGAACTTACACTTCAATGTATTTTACACTAAAATGCTGCAAGTTTTTTTTTTTTTTTAACTATCCGTCAATCTATATAGCCTGTCACCCAGTTTTTTTGTAGGACAAGTATTAGTAAAAGTCCTCTCTGTTCCTAGAGAAACTGAGGACAAGTCTTATCATGCCCCTCTCAGCTTTCTCCTAATACGTTTCTCAAGAGTTGGTGTAACATTTTTCTCATAGACTCTTTGCCAACATGGTTCGGTCTCGACCTGTTTGTGTTTATTTTCCACTTCATTCCTCTCATATGTATGTTTGTGTTCTTTGTTGTAGTATTTGATCCCATCCATTTGTTTCAGCAGTCGAAATGATGAATTTTTAAAAAGGAGAATAAATGGGCAAGGTCAGGGTTGAAAGATATCATGTGATCTAACACCTGTGCTAATGACAGGAACTTGAAGAGCTTTGAATAAGATGCAAACATGAATTTAATAAATAAAATTGTCATTTATAAAACAGATGGTATTTCCTGTCTAGTAAAGTCTAATGAGATTTATTCCACAATATAGGTGGAAATCCCTATGATCCTACGTACACTTTTAGAAATAAAGGTACAAAAGCTGTCACAGGGGTGGTAACTTTTTTTAAAAGGTACTGCTCATGTTTGTACCTAAAGAATCCATTTTCGTAACTTAAAGGTACTTAAAGTGTACACATCTGAACCTAATAGATGCAAAAGTGAAAAGGTAACGCCACAGTGACAACTTTTGTACCTTTATTTCTGGGAGTGTAGGACAAAACGTTTGCAGAATGGATGGATGGACATATATTTTAGAAATGCAGAGACTTTAAGAAGCTTTAAATGTGGATAGACCATGCTTTTCATACACTTCAGTCTTGGAAGTTTCTCACGGCTCTTTTTTTTTTCTTCTTTTTTTTAGTCAGTGCTCTTTAAAACGGGAAAGTTGGGTTTTCTGCAGTTTTCCCAAGGAAATAGTAAGAGTGTGAGATCTTTGCACCGTCTAACTGCCATTTGATAGGAGGAGCTTGGAAATGTCTTTGTTTTTTCAGTCTTGATTCTGTATCACTGGGATCCCTGCTGACATGTGAAGATTGTGTCTGTAAATTATTAATGCATTGGCACATAAAAGGAATAACATTTACTGTTAATATTTGCCAAAGATTTATCAAGTAATCTACAAAGAAACACAAACCGTTTTATTCCACATAACAATGAAATCATGATATATTTTTCTCCCTGTGGCGGTTGTTCCAGTGCTTACAATAAACAGCACATCTAGCTTAGTAATGGGTCTTCAGTGAACACTTCTGCATGGCCTGTAATCTGAGCATTTTAAGCAGGTATTTGACTTTGACATGTTTCCCTGCTATCACATTCTGCTGAGCGAAAGTGCCAAATATTGTCCCCCTCCAGCGAACACTTTCCCTGCTACTCCTCGACAGTCACACCTTGTACTGTGGCTTCTTCCATGTCTCAACATTTGTGCAGACATGCCTTTGGATCCTGTTATACAGATTCAGCTGCACCTTAAAGGTAAGCAGAGGCTTTTTGGCAGCACCGTGTGTCCTGAGGAGTCACGCAGAAAAATTAGTGCACAAAGGTAATGTTCACTCAAAAAAAACAAAAAAACACTGAATGCAGATATCTTGGTTTCACCCACTCTCAGTACTCTTTATGGTTTTAAAACGCCCATTCACCTCTGAGGGTCGTGACCCCAAAACTATTTTATCTTCTTTTATCTTCTAGATTTCTTTAACTTTAACATTTGACCTATGACCGAGCTTGAGTAAATTATGTCTTGCTAGCAATAGAACAGTAATTATTACTACTATTCGTAGCAACACCTAGGTTCTGGATACAATTCCCAGAGAAATGCATGAACCGAGAAATTGTTAGCTTTGAGTCATGTATGCTGCTTACAATAAAAGCATCTCCAGAATGCATAAATGTGAATGCAAATGAAAATAAAACGCTTGCAAGATGTGATAAATAAACCTGATTTATAGATATTCACTCACTAAAAAGTTAGTTTACTCACCTTTGTGATGTTCCAAGCAGGTATGTCTTTCTTTCTTCTGTTAGTGGCATGTTGGCTGGCATTTTCATACTGGGAAGGTAAATGATAACCATGCAGGCTCAAAAAAAAAGAAGCAGCATAAAAATCACGCAGCCTCTGAGCTATATTTAAAATCTTTTAAAGCTAACTTGAGGAGCAGACCAAAAACCTTTAAAAAAACGGGAAAATCTTTCACAATCTCAGTCATGTGGTTTGAATACGCCAGGGGCGGACTTAGCCATTAGGCAAAGGTAGGCAACTGCCTTGGGCCCCCAATAGATAAGGGGCCACCAAAATGATTTTCACGAGATGCGCATTAAGCATGGACACGCGAATGGTGACGATGTTTGTTACCAGGACCGTCTGGTTGTCCGAGTTGAACGTGCTTCGTGTGTATTCTGCGTGTAGCAAACGAAAATATTATGTATCTGAAGCTGACTGCCGGGCGAGGTTTCCCGATCTTTCCCGCTGCTCTCCTCTCTCTGCGTCTGCTCTGTTCAGCGAAAAACTGCTGCTTACACTAGGTGCGTTTTCTTTTTAAAAAGCACAACTTTACGCGCATATCCCGGTGTTTTCCACCCTCAAAAAACATTTTTATTCTAAACACCGTTTTAAAACGAAAACACACTGGTGTTAACGGAGCGCGGTAAAGTTAGTTTTAGAATTGATATTCGTCTATGCTGCTTTAGGGAGCGTCTGCAAATTTACATCTCAGTACTAAACGAAGTACAAATTTCTACTAATTGCGCCTAATTTCACATGCAAGCACTGCTGTTGTCATTATCTTATGTGCAGCGGCAGCCTGTTTGATTTTGTCAGACGACAACTGGAACACTGTTCTGTCACTATTTCATATTCATCCCGTTTTATGACAACAGAAGCACAAATATAAATCAATAAAAACATTTACTGAGAATTTAGCTGCATCAGAACACAGTATGAACACATGTGAACTATGTGTAACCTAAACAGGTTTGTTTCAGTAAATATAATAAGTAATATAATAATGTATGCTTCTGAATCTTAACTGTAATATGAAATAATAAAAGTGTCTGCTAAATGAATAAATGTGAATGTTAATGAAATAATTATAATGTGTACATGAAAACTGTAGAAACACTGGACATATATGGGGCACCACATTGTGCAGCAGCAACTTTGACAACAAAAACAGTGCCTCAAGGTTGATGGAAGTAAATGTGTGCAAATGTATAGGGCCCTGTTCCTATATTTGCCTTTGGCCCCAAATTCACTAAATCCGCCCCTGGAATACGCACGTATGAAGCAACTCCATGACTGATTTTGAGACACAGGAGAATGTGATGGAAAAACTGTGGAGCAGCCTTCCATCATTGTATTTACTGTCTTTATGCTTATTATTTTTTTATTGCTCTTTTTGTATTGCTGATTAGGGATTTGCTGTTTTATATTTCCTGGATGCAACTTTTACAAAAGCACACCTTTTTGTTCTTTACAATCATAATGTTGCTTGTGCAGTGTGAGACAAGAGTTAATTTAATGTAAATTAATGTTCCAACACAGTCTCACAATCAATTTGTACGTTTTTTTATGAGGTGACTAATTGTGCTAATTTGTCTAATTTGTATGAATTTGCCACCTCGTAAAATATGTATGGATTATAGTAAGATCGGGCTGGATGTACCATGCTAAAAGAGGGCCCATGTGTTAGTGGATGGATTGTGTTTGGGTTACATTAAACAAGGTTATGGAGTTTTTAGTTAGTTTCTTGGTTCTTAGTAGTCTTGGCCTCCATTTATTTCTATAGTGATTCATTTCATTGATTGGTTTGGTCTGGCTTCAAGTGATAACATTTGTGTTTCGCCAATTCTAATCAAGTGTTAGTGATGGGATCAAAATGTCAATTATTTTGAAATTTATTTAATTAATTTCATTCAAGTGGCTTTAAATGTTTTATTTTTACAGCTAAATTCCCTGAATCTTTAAACCATATGTAAGAAATTTATTGTAATAATCATAAAATGTCTTTGTTATGTTCAACAGGCATTAAGAAAACATGTTAATTTCAAGTACTCGTATCACTGACAGCAGTCGTACAGCCTGGATATTCTCATTTAAAAAGCGAAGTTGTAGCCCTTAACTAATGTTTATGTTGTCATGTTTTGTTTTGGTCTGAAACGCCACCCTCCATCTATCTCCCAATCACGAAGTCAGTAGTGTTTCGGCATCCAGGTTGCCTGCTCTGCATTAACACAGCACATTCCATCGTCATTGTGCTTGTTCTAGTTGCTGTCTTTAATTTGGCAACCTGTGTGTGTGTCAAGTCTGAGTAGGAGGGGCCGGGTGAAAAAAAACTTCTCCATTATTTTGAATTTGAACTGCAATTACAAATTCAACCACTTGGTGTCAATCCTACATACAGTACCTTTAAGCACTCTTAATTCGAATTACGAAATCATATAATACATCTGAAGATAATTTACAGGGAACATAATTAATGTACCTACAGAGGGTAACACTTTATTTCGATAGTCCACTTTAGACATTCCACTAACAGTACGTTGACTACATGTCAACTAGCATTCATTAGAGTATTACTAGACTTTATAACTAGAGTATAACTAGCCATGGCTGGCTCCGCATTTTCTCAATCAGCCTATTACCTGTTTACCCTGTTAACACAGTCTCACAACCAACTCCGAGCTCTGCCCTCGCAAGGGTTAAAACTCCTAGGGCTCAGAGTCCACCGAGCTCCCGGCTCGCTCCCCTGGACTACAAGCCAAACATCCTATTCTATTCGTATTATGAGGAAGTGTGAACTCGTGAAAATTTGAATGGGTCCACAACATACAACATACTTGTAATTATCAGCTGGATGTGCCAGGATGGCACTCCAGCGCCCAGCGAACTCTCTATGTTTTCTGTTTGTTTTCATGCCTGGACTTTCTTATCTATGAACTCATGTCTCCACCCCCTTGTATGTTGCCATAGTTGTTGATTCTATCTCCACCCACTGGCCTAATTCTTATGTGGATTTAAGTTCTGGTTTTCTGTGTGTGAATTCGCTCGTCAATGTTGGATGTACCTGTGTTTTTCCCCGTTGTCAAGCCATTCGTGTCTCTCCATGTTTCCCTGTGTTTTGTTGTTTGGATTTCCCGTTGCCGACCGACGCTACCCTCTCTGGATTATTCTCTTGTCTCAGCCTCTGATGTTCCTGCGCACCGTTGTTTGACTCTGCCCGTTTTCAATGCTGTTTTTACTCTGTGTGACTTAAATAAAGCTTGCAAATGGATCCGCACGTTTCCTCGCGTCATCACTGTGACAATACTGACTATCAGAAACTTAGCAAACATATGTCAACTTATCCTACTAACCCTAAACTTATCCTAACAGAGTTAGCAGATACGTAATTGCAAATTAACAAGAAATATATAAGTTGACATGTAGCTACTCATAATGACATGTCTAAAATGGACTTTCAAAATAAAGTGAAACCCTACAGAGTCTTTTGCTTATTTATCATACAACAAAAACAGTTATGAATGAACCATCATTCATCATCATTTTATTTTTCAGCTTAGATTCATCAAAATTACTATTAGTATTATTTTTATATTCACTGTGCTTGGATCCAGATTTATTGTATTTCCCTGTTGCTGTATTTCTGTGCTGGGTTAGTGAAGTTTTTGTTGGCAACACAAATTGGCACTTTTTTTTTTTGGCAAACTGTTCTTTTACAAACAACAAAAACCATGTGGAAGCAATTAAAAGAGTCAGTCACATTCTTACACACACACAACCCCTACTATCACAAAAAAAAAAAAAAAACCCACATAAACTAAAACGTTTGCAAATGCAAGTTTGCTTTATTTTTCGTACCTGTTTGACTAATATCACGAACAGAAGCTCTAAAGAAGCAGACTGATGGTAGAGCGTGCACAGAGCAGACCCTTATTCAAACATCTCATTAGGGATGGTGTTAACTTGAGAGACAACTAAGCCTGCAGGTTAAGGGCACGGGTAGATAAAATGATAACATCCACAGGGGATTTCTCAAACTTTCAGAAAACTAATTCTAACTGCCATTTAATGAAGTGTAAAGAAGGAGCAGCTCTCTGCAAATGTTAGCATTTTAACCACTCTTTTATTTGAGCTGAATAATGACAGAGTTGTTGTGTCATTATCTATTTTGTAACACTAAACTGACTCAAATTTTTTGATTTTTTTTGCTGAATTGAACTTGTATCATAATTAATGAATTTGACTAGGTTTGCACTGTACTGATATAACACTGAACTGACTAGAGCTAAATATGACTCTATTGTTTTAATGAAAAAATGATTTACAGCTGATTTATTTGGCAATGTTTGCATCATTGATTGGTTCTGTTTCCTGATTAATGTTGTGAAGCTATATAAATAAAGGAGACTTGAATTGTTCAAAAAGAGTTGCAAAAAGAACCAGTTCCTTAAAAACACTTTAATTTTAGAACCTTTTCTACTATGAAGAACCTAGAATGGAAAGGTTCCATGGATGTTAAAGGCCTATTGGACATTAATGGTCCTATGAAGAACCTTGAAAATCAATGGAACCTTTTAAAGGCAAAAAAAGTTCTTTAGATTTATTAAATGTTCTTTAAAATGGTTCTTTTAGGAAGTGTTCACTGAAAGTTTTTTTTTTTTTTTTACCAAAAGTGTTCTTCTATGACATCACTGTAAAAACACCCTTTTAGAACATTTTTAAGAGTGCTCCGTAGTTTTTTTTTCATATGAGTTGTCAAAATTCTGTACTAAATGCTCCTGTATATTTAGAATCTGCAAAAGAGAGTGCTAATACAAATATTTTAAATATCTTCTGAAAACAGTGAGGAGTTGCAAATGTAGGGTTCTTTTTGGCCCTCATCTTCTTCCAGCAGTTTCTCAAGGGCCAGAGTGCCCTCGGGGGGCTGGGGAGTCTCCACCTGCTGAGGCTCAGGTTCTGGAGAGATTACTGGCAAGGTCAGAGGCACTGGGAAGAGCTGGGGGGCTGTCAGGGCCGCTGGCATTGAGGGGGCCTGCATGACGGAGCCGGAGAGGGTGGATAAAGGCTGACCCCAAGGAATGTACGTCAAGGATGAGTCTGGAACCTCCACCTGAGGCAGGGATGAGCCGGAAGTGCTCATGGTCTAATGGAGAACAAGATAAGAGATGAGTTAACATCTCCAGACACTGAACCTAATTGCTGTGGCTTAGTGCTACTCTGTGGCTCACCGCAAGGTTAGTGAAGAGAGGCGTGTGTGTAAAGGTCAGCACAGGGGAAGGTCCCACCACCGTGTAACTGGGACAGATCGGCTGGACATACATGTCTGTGTGGGGAGGGACGACAGGGTCGTGGTGTTGGTCTGGAGGCGTCCAGTGACTCAGAGGCTGAAGGGCAGTTGTGCTGGTGGTCTGGGCAATCCATCCTGTGCAGAGCCCACCGACATCCACTAATGAATCATTTAACCCGCTCTGGTTGGCATCTACAAAGCTGGACGCTAATAAAAAAATAAATAAAAATAAGCATGGAAAGTGTTTGTATTAATCAGTGACCAAACTAATTTTATATGGTACTTACCAGCATGTGTGTATGACGGCAGAGTGTTGCTGGGAACCATCACCTTGAAAAAAGTATCACAATTTAGTTTTATTTCTTTATCTTTTATTTTTTTTTATTAAACTATAGAAATGCTTGATTGTTTTGTAGTACAAATATCTACATATTTTTCAACCAAGAGAAACAAAATGGTATAGTATATATACACATTTAAAGTAATTAAATAAATTTGAAAGAAGTGCTGTCCAAAGATTAATCGCATCCAAAATAAAAGTTTTGTTTACATAATAAATGAGTGTACTGTTTATATTTATTTTGTATAAATTCCAAAAAAAATGCATGTATCTTGTATCTTGTATTTTTTTATGTATTTTTTTACACACAAACATACACAAACATTGACATTGTATTTGTGACATTGTATTTATGTATATAACACTTTATAGTGTAAAGCATGAAATGTGACAGCTCATGATTTTTTATGTTTTATGTCTATATGCATTTATGTGATCAGTAGTCATAGGATAACAGGATAATGTGCAGTCAATTATCTTCACGACAGTTTATTTAACAATAACAATTACCTGCTGGCTATACATTACTTTTAACACAGAGATCAAAAACAATTAAGGTGTAATACAATGCGATTCCTTTGTAAAATGATTAGCATGTCGTGGCAAGTTCTTCCACTTAAATTCCACTTAAACAGATGATAGGGACTTAAGACCTACACCTGGTAGTTTAGATCAATGCATTTCTTGCTGTGGCCCCCAACCCAACAATAGCTGATCTGTTTAGAAACATATCTTCAAACGGAGAGAGGTGTTGATTGAAATGGCAGAGAGCACGTGGAGGGGCTGGCTTACAGATAACCAAGCTAGCCCTATAGTAATAGACGCAGATAAGAGCAGGTTTAGGTTCTGGTGTGTGCTTTCACTTATTGCCATAATGCCACTTGGGAAGAAATTAACACAAGTGTTATCAGCTTCCAGAGAATAGCTTAAAGAGCATCTGTAAACAGGATCAGGATGGTATTAGAAGAGCCAGAAAGCGGCTTCCTAAGATCTCATGCTTTTCTACAGTTTGCATTTAACAGAGCTCGACCCATTTTCACGTGATTTTAATGTGAGAAAGAGGCTGCAGAGTGTGTGTATGTGCATGCTTATATGGTTTATGAGGACACAAATTTGCATAATGAAATGGGCATAGGTATTACAATATGAAAGTGATTAATGAGGACATTTCCAGGGTCCCCGTAATTTAAAAGGCTTAAAGAACATACCAAATGGTGTTTTTTTAAAAATCTAAAAATGCACACAGTTTCCTGTAAGGGATAGGTTTAGGGTCAACGTAGGGCATATATTTTTATATATACTGTATATATATATATATATATATATATATATTTACACAGTCCCCATAAATCACAAAAACCAATGTGTGTTTGTGTGTGTTTGTTTTTATGTGCTGTCAAGTATAATTAGAAGGTTGGTAGGCAAGCCTCTTGGCAGATCCACAAACGGATTTGCATAGGCCCTATGCCCAACCCCTCTGGCTATGTGGGGGAATAGTTTAACTGTCATGGAAAAACACCTGGATTATATAAGACCAAAATCCCCTTGGAGTTCAGAGAGCCTGTCTTTTTGCACTCTGTAATGGCTGGTAACATTCAAGCTCACATTGATTGTGCAATTTTAGCAATCCTGTATTCAATTCGAGAGTCTTCTGGGAGTCTAATGCTCCAGCCAGTCTTTAGTGTCCTGAACTGACCCAAGTGTCCCAGTAAAGCTCTTCTTTTCTTTCACAACTGATCGTTAAATGTTTTTCTGAATCTTTCACTGTATGGTGTAAGCCCACATGGAAATAACCTATATAAACATATATGTTTTAATATAGGTTTGTAATATACGTGACATATATAAAATTGGCCGTTTTCCTATATTATATGTACATATATACACATATTGGTTCTTTCTATGTGGGAGACCTTTGTTAATTTTCAGAACACAAATTAAGACAATTTGGATGAAAGCTTTCTGACCTTCCACAGAAAGCAACGGGACTGACAAGTTCAAGGCCCATAGTTCATGTGCTCTCTGGTATGGATAGAATGGCATGAGTGTGAGTAATCAATGATAGAATATTAATTTTTGGGTGAACTAACCCTTTAACAGGATTTCTTTGTGGAGTTTTAGCATTCTCTTCCCTTTAAAATGACATAGCATTGCTATGAGCTCATCTCAACAACACCATGCAATATTTCGCAATATTTCGCAATCCTATAATTCAGTCCTGCTGGTCTCCGTTATTCAGCCAATTATTGGTGTTAGTAAGACCTGTGTTTGTCATATTAACATTTAATGGAATAGTTTACTCAAAAATGACAGTTTGTTCATTATTTAATTAGTCTCATGTCATTCCAAACCTGTACTACTTTCCAGAAGATATTTCGAGAAATGTTTATTTTTTTTGTCCGCACAGTGTAAGCAAATGGCTACCACAACTTGTTTGGTCATTCAGCATTCTTCCACAGAAGAAAGAATCTCCTACACGTTTGGAGCAACATTTTTTGTGGGGGGTGGGGGGTGGGGGTGGACTGTTCCTTAAATGACACCAACCAAACAATTAGCCATCTTTAAAGCCCGAGGTCGTCCTTTTTCATAAGTAATCTTTTTCAGTCTCATATTTGGATAACCCCATTGTGCATTGGCTGGATTAGATGAAGAACAAAATACAAAAACAAGCTGGGACTTGAATAAATAACAAATGGGATAATGCTAAAGGGCAGTTTTTACAATCAAAAGCTTGTCTTATTGAGTGTGTATGCGTGCACACATGTGCTCCAGTTCCTACCGCGGCGGGGGGTGTCATTCTCGCAACATTTCCTCTTTTTCTCCGCAGCAGCTCCTTCACAGGGTCCTTGACTCTCACTCCCTGGTACGGCTTGGATGCAGATGCCTCTGACAGTGCTGTACAAGGAACACAGCAGATCATACTTCATGAAAAGCATACAAAAATAAATCCTTTGAGAGGTACGGATTTCTTGTTTGTGCCAAGTTAAACAAGGTGTGGCTGAAAGTGTTGAAAGTTTCAGTCACTCCATAGATACCTCTTTTATTGGAACCTTTCGTCTTTTTTGTATTGTGTAATCTGTAGTACAAAGCCACTGTAAGAGAACAATCACTCAAACTCTTGCTTTCTTGAACAATTTCAGCCACTGGTGAATAGTGTTGGCCTGTTAGACTTGAGCAACACTGAAATCAGCTTATTTGCAGATATAATTATACAAATCCCACTTCCTAATCTATTCAAATAAAGCAGCTGGTCATGTTTTAAAAGGCAGTTTTTCATTAAATATCCACTTGCATGTGCCTTATAATCCGAAACACTGAAACTCTGTTTATGATGCTGTAAATAAATAAAAACGAATTACATTTCCATGTAACCCGAACACCTCAGTATATACAGCCTTTTAAAGATTTGGGGTCAGGATAAGGATTTTAAACCATTTTTGTCTTATGCTTACTATGGCTGGATTTATTTAATCCCCCCATAAAAAAAAAAAAAATAATACAGTGAAGATGGTGAAATGGTATTACAATTTAAAATATGTTATATATTTATTTTTTATATGATTTAAAATGTTATTTAGTTTTGGGATGCAAAGCTGAATTTTTACCATCACTGCATCAGTCTTTAGTGTCATGATCCTTCAGAAATCATTCTAATAAGCTGATTTGCTTATTATCAATGTCGAAAACTGTTGTGCTTCTTAATATTTTTTAGAATCCCTTTTCTTAGAATTCTTTTAAAAGAAATAATTTATTTGAAATAGAAAACATTTTAAATGCCTTTCAGGTCCCTTTTGATCAATGTAGCATGTCCTTTATATTGTTGTATTTAAAACAATTGTAATGACCCCAAACTTTTAAAAAGAGCTATTATAACAAAAATAAAAATAAACACCAGTATAAAATATTATCAGTAGTGATGCATTACACAAGGAGGTGTGGAAAATAAATATGTAGTAGTAAACATTTGAAGTGGATCATAAAAGTATGTCAAAGTCCTAAGACAAGAATAGGGTATTGTTTTTGGATTTATAGGACAACTTTTATTAAATGCTATGGTCCACTTCAAATACTGACTACTGTATACATATATATATATATATCACAAAATAAAAATATATTAATTTATATTTTTTGAGATAACAGCTAACATGAACTAATTGTTCAATTAACAACATTATTTCAAATAAAATTAAAAGAACTGAACTTTATCGTAAAACATTAAAAAAAATTCACAGCTGGCAGGATTTTACTGCATAATGTTCACCTTCTTCGCCAATAAAATGACAATTAATCAGTCTCGCTGTAAGTTCAGCACACACTCACTTCAAGAGGCAATAAAGTGATTGATTCTAACAGTGCATCTCAAAGACATATTTGCTGTGTACAGGAACAGGCGGGTTCTTTCAGTGCACGATAAGAAGAGCTGTGTGCATCTGCAGACACAGCTGCTGGCCAACAGTGAGTTCTGAAGAAAGCACCCCACAGTGCATACTGTGTACTTAGGGAGGTGGGATTGTTTGGTTTTTTTTTTCGTGGCACGGACACGAAGTTCAGCACGAATATAAAACTAGGATTTCATTGGATGCATCCATTCGTGCTGGACTTACGAAAATAATGAAATAATCATGTCCCTGACACAAATAAATAAATTAAATGATAATTTCATGATATAGTGACGAACTGTAGTGCGACTGGGTTGCAGCGTGATGCATGATTGCCTAACTGTCCTCATATAAGAATAGTAAAAAAGTGGAAAATGTAGGCCTCACTTTATTTCTGTATTCCTAGCGAATTTCTTCAGTTTATAATCAAGTCACGATTTGTTACTCTTTGTTCAATCATTTTGTGAGTCACACACGCTTGAACACATTCCTTTAATGTGAAAATCTGATATCGCTTTAGGTGTTTGCTAAACAATGTTTGCATAAAAGTCTCTCATACTCTCCACACCCCACAACTGTTACTTCTTAAGGCTAAAGCTTCAATGTTTAATCACCAAATAATGAATCAGTAATGTACCTGTTCTGTGCCATTTATCATGGATTCATGACACATATTGGTCTCTGTTAGAACAGGCGACCAACTAACCACCTGTAACTCTCCATAATCTTAACAAAACAACCATCGGATCTTTTATCTTGAATAAATGTCTGCTATATTGTCATTCTGCAAACAATAAAAATTCCTTTCAGTGCTTTCATAGAATGGACGTCGTTTGGGATTTGTAATTTATGTATTCATTGTTCAACATTCACAGATGAACAGTCAGTGTAAATATATAACTGCGAGGGCAAAGGGGCGTCTACAGTTGTGCAATACAAGCGCAGCATGATTTAAAAAAGTGAAAAAGAGGAAGCTATGCAGCTGTGAAGGCTTTCTTTCAGGAGGAGGGCAATTGAAGGGTTTTGCATATCAAGATTAGGCCACTCAACAGGACGCCTGTCTGAAATGGCATGCATATTTTTCTGAAGAGGTCCATCAGTCTAGCAGGCAATAAACATCTCACTTCACTTTCATATCTTAAGTTATGTTGGATGTGGAAGAAACCGCCACAAAATAATTCTTACTTGAGCTGCTTTTTAGTTTTTTTGAATGCTCTTTTGCATTGACGGTATTAGATAAGATTTCAGAAACCCTTATGATGTGCATGTTTGTGTGTGTGTGTGTGTGTGTGTGTATATTTCAAGTAATGTCATTTTTAAATGGTTTTAGTTAACAATTAAAACCCTCATTCAAAATATAATTTTTGAGTTACAATCAGCAATAATTCTATTCAGTTTTGTTTCAGTTAAGTGTATTTCAAGTAATGTAATTTGTTTTAAAGTTTTAGTTTCAGTTTTCAGTTAATAATAATAGCCCTCATTCAAAACCTAATCTATTCAGTTTTGTTTCATTTATGTTTATTAATTAATTGATAATGTATTTTTGTATGGTTTTAATGAAAAAAGAACCCTCATTCAAATTGTAATTTTCTTTTTGCACCTTAATCGTCTGTTTCAGCAAGCAATAGACATGCAATTATGAAATGTGACACATGCACATATTTTTCTTTGAAATTCATTTGAAAATACAATAATGAAAACATCAGCAGTATCTTCACATCAGTCAGAGAACTTTACCATAATAAATATCATTTAAACTGGTCCCTAGCAAGTATTGGAAATTTTTTCATGAAGAAAAAAAAAAAAAAAAAAAAAAAAAGAATTGGTAAAAATACTTGTACACTTTTTTTTTCTTTTTCTTTTCTTTTTTTTTTTACAGCTTTTAAAGGAATAGTTCACCCAAAAATAAAAATTCTGTCATCATTTACTCACCCTCGCATAGTTCCAAATCTGTATGAATTTCTTTGTTCTGCCAAACACAAAGGAAGATATTTTGAAGAAAGTTTGTAATGAGGCTATTTTGGTCACCATAGACTTCCATAGTATTTTTTTTTTCCTACTTTAGAAGTCAATGGTGACCAAAACAGCCTTGTTACAAACATATCAAAAATATCTATTTTTGTGTTTGGCAGAACAAAGAAATTCATACAGATATGGAACTACTCAAGGCTGAGTAGATAATGACAACATTTTTAGGGGAAACTATTCCTTTAAGATGACCCCAAAAGGAACATTTAGAGTTTCTGTCAAATAGACAAAGGCCAGGCCTGTGGGTTAATGTATCTGAAAATGTATGTAAAAAAAAAAAAGAAAGAAATGGAGACACCAGTACAACAACCAACCTGGCATTTTTAACTACTAATAGAGAAAATGTATATTGTCAAATCATAAACCATTCAAATCTCTGATGCTGATAAAAAAGCAAACACCAAGCAATTAATTAATCATGCCGCTTATCAGAACAGATAACACGGCACAAGAGCAAAAATCTGTTTGTTTCTGTTTGTATAAAGTAAAAGAAGGGGAATAGGTTTTGCATGCTTTTTGCTCTGTCCTAAATTAAAGTTAAAAATCACTATATTTTGTTGATGCATTATTCTTTTGCGGTGCATTTCGTACGTAAATAAGTATCTTACATTTGCATACTGTAACATAATGCACGTGAAATGTGCAAATCAAAAATATTGTATTGATATTCAGAAATTGTACTTACATTTTCCCATGTGCACAGTCTTATACGCTAAACTCTTATAGTATCTTGTCAAAAGCTTTTCTATTTACTTCCTAAGATCATCTCATAATTGTACAGTGGCTGCTTGAGTGGGCTGCCTTATAAAACCAACAGCATTGCAGTTTCAAGTGATGTCACAACAAAGGGAAGCTGCGATCCACATTAATTCAGTACCACCAGTTTAACAGTGTACAAGTTTCAGCTTAACATGTCCAATGAAAGTGACGAAGATATCCGTGGCTGCACTTATAAATGAAAAAAGCAGAGAAAACTAGAAAATTTTGTCACATTTGTCTCAGTGGCACATCTGTACAATATATTTTTTTTCCTGTTCAAAATGACTGATAAACAATCATTTTACACCTTACACACCAAAAAAGTATTTTGTATCTTGGAGATCACCATTTTTTTTTTTAAATAAATTAATTTAATTTAATTTAATTTAATTTAATTTAATTTAATTTAATTTAATTTAATTTAATTTAATTTAATTTA
>JAUMHG010000059.1:6845407-6858173 GCA_032359395.1 Enteromius anoplus
TTTAATTTAATTTAATTTAATTTAATTTAATTTAATTTAATTTAATTTAATTTAATTTAATTTAATTTAATTTTTTTGTATTTTATTCAACAACAAAAAAATATTGGAGACCACCAAACATGGTTTATTTTCTAAAACAATTGATTTTATTTTTACACTTTTTTTTTATAGATCCTCATGTTATAGGCACCCATTATTTCAGTTAAGTTAGCATGACATGATTAAATATGCCGTATGTGATGATCTCACATATGATTTATATTTACTTCATTGCAATAAATAAATATATTTTTTCAAGGTTGCAGTTGTTAAAATCGGCGTGCCACATTAGGCTGCTGAGAACTGATGTAGCTCATGTGAAACTGTCACACAAGTCAATTTATTAGTGTTTAAAGGAAACACCTGCACACACTTTGAGCTTCATTGACCACTCAAGCTATGAAGCTCATCATGTTCCTTTTCTCAGCTAAGTTCTTTCTATTATTACACAAACAATCACACATCTCAGCAACAAAAACAAGGAACAGCTTTTTATACCAACAACAAAATGCATCTCCTTGTAATTTACTATAATGTAATCACTTCAACACCACACAGTTAAAAAAATACAGCTGACTCATAAGGGACTTCTTGAGGTGGCTTCAAAGTTCTCAGCTCATCAATAATTCAAACGGTCTCTGCATGGTGCATTAATGAGGGAAAACACGAAAATCTATAAATACTTACTTCAGCTTTGTGTGTGAAGATAGTTCTTCCTTCCAATTGAGAAACACAGCGTAAATGAGATACTACAGTGTCAACGGTTAATGCATGAGAACATTTGCTAATGCAAACTACAGTGTGGGTTTTAATGCAAACAAGCAATTTTCATTAGGCCTGAGTGAACAAGTGTTCTTAAAAAAAGCATTGTTTCTTTCTGCAAATGTTCGAGTAGCTAAATGAACGGGGGGGGAGAGAGAAATGTTTTTACCAGCACAAACTTGAGCCTTCGAAGTCTATCAGATGAGGAAATATGGTCTTGACCTTTAGAAGTGTTGTCTACCCCCTCTTTAATGTTAAAATCACTTATCACTATACCAGGCTTAGTTTATTTTGAATGTTGCAGCTAAAAGGAAAGGGGAAGCGATTTAACAAGTGTAGCTTTGCTCCAGGCAACACGAACATCCTAATTTACAAGTTCAGTTACTTTAGGTATTAGGTTTAGTTGTTGAGTGTAACGGTGAAGGATGAAAGCAGACTTATCCTCTGTAATCTTTCACCTGGAGCATAGCTGGAGAGCAGTAGCATGAAGAGGGCAAAGGGGAGGCAGGTCACTGTCATACACTTCATCTGCAGAGACATCGAGCTGCTCTGTGTGTTTTACTGCGAGGGAAAATACCACAAAACAGCCTCCAGAGTTCAGGTTCCAGAGTTATAGTTCTCTGTCTCAAGATGAAGTAGGCTCATATTAGTGATCTATAGGCTGAAAGTGCAGTTTTGAGGAATGATGAGACAAGGCAAGATTTCTAAAAGACATATTAATTTTTCAAAATGTTAAAAAAAGTAAAAAAAAAAGTTTTTGGCATGACTGACAGCAACAAAATTGCTGATATATATATATATATTCTATTTAAAATAGACACTGTAGAAAATAAATATATAAAAATATATAAATATAGGCATTACATAAGGTAAATACATTCAAGTCACTGGGGTATTTTAAAAATACAATTTATGAGTCAAACTTTTTTTTTTTTTTTTTGCCAAAGGTCAATAAGATATAAAGTAAAGATCATGTTCAGTGAAGATATTTAGTAAATTTCCTACCACAAATATATCAAAACATAATTGTTTTTAGCAATATGCATTGCTAATAACTTCATTTGTACAACTTTAAAGTCAATTTTCTCAATATTTAGATTTTTTGCACCCTTAGAATCCAGATTTTGAAAAGAAGTTGAAAATTATTAGTCAACTATTGTACTATCATAACAAATCATATATCAGTGGAAAACATATTTATTCAGCTTTCAGAAAATGTATAAATCTTAATTTCTCAAAATGATGGTCCAATGTATTATATACATAATATTATTACAATATTATTGCAATTAAAGTTGACTAAAAATAATTAAATATTAAATAAATTAAAGGAAAAGTTCACCCAAAAATGTTATCATGTACTCACCCTTGAGTAGTTCCAAATCTTTATGATCTGTAAAATGATTGTAACCAGGCTGTTTTGGGTCACCCTTGACTCAATGGAAGTCAAGGGTGACCAAAAACAGCCTGGTTACAAACTTTTTTCAAAGAGTCTTCTTTTGTGTTTTTGGGTAAACTATTCCTTTGATCTATCTGCTGTAAATGTAAATGTAAAGTGATCTATGTGCTGAAATAAAGAGAGCGACAGAGAGAGAGAGAGATAGAGAGAGAGAGAGACAATCCCTGCTTCCCATTCGGAAGGGTTCATCCTGTATGTCCTAATCCAGGGTGTCACCAAACTTGATTCTGAAGGGCCGGTGTCCTGCAGAGTTTAGCTCCAGCTTGACCCAACACACCTGCCTGTATACCTAGTAAAACCTTGATTAGGTGCTGGTTTAGGTGTGTTTAATTAGGGTTGGACCTAAACTCTGCAGGACTCCGGCCCTTCAGGATCGAGTGTAGTGTCCCCTCCCCTAAATCCCTTCAAAGGTTTTACCTTCCAGATTGAAAGATTCGGAGGGTTGAAGGCAAATGACTAAATGAAGATATTTGCTCAGGTGGGGTCTGGGGTCTTATCTTTTGGATTGCAATGTATATCCAGTTTGTTAATTAACATTACACATAGTGCATGTCTAATTGGAGTTAAGCCAGTCGGTGTGGTAGCCTAGACCACTAGTATTAGGGTTTCTCCACCCCAAAATAAAATGTTGTCATTAATCACTTGGCCCCATGTCATCCCTCAAACTGTAAAAGCTTTGCTCATCTTCAGAACAAAGATATTTTGGATGAAATCTGGGAAGGCTTTTGACTGTCCCATTGACTGCCAAGTAAATAATACAGTTAAGGTCCAGAAAAGTCTAAAAAGTCACTGTCAGTGGTTCAATCAGAATTTTACGATATTCAATCAATATTTTTAAAATATTTCTCACATGGAAAGAAACTAAAATTACAACTTTATACAACAATTTGTCATCTCTGTAGAGCCATTTTGGATGAGTATCCACTGCGCGCAAACTGCATTTGCTATTATGTGTCAGCTGAATTAAAACTTTGATTTGAACAAATATAAGATATCCATTTTTTTTTTGTTTTTTTTTGCAATTTTTATTTTGGTTTTCTTTGCTTACACAAAGTATTCTTGCAGCTTCATAATGTTACAAGTGAACCACTAATGGTGGATGGGCTATTCTGACAATGTCTATTATACTTTTCTGGGCCTTGAAAGTGAACCTTTGCTGAGTGTAACTTTTTTGTTCATCTATTAGTTGCTCTGATTTTAGATTAGGTTTAGATTCCATTTTTGGATTGAAACGTTGGGGGCAACATATTTTGGGAGTCAGTCACAAGCTTCCTGGTTTTAATCCCAGATAACTTAAATTGTGCCCAGAAGATGAACAAAGTTAAGGGTTTGGAAGGACATGGAGGTAAGTGAGTTATGACAATATTTTTATTTTGGGATGTAGTAACCATTTAAGCCGGTCTGCGTGGTAGCACAGACACACATAGTTATAGGCCACTAGCATTGAGCCAGTTCATATGGTATGATTCAAACAGCTCTTTGGAGCAGCAACAGTACATTTGTCTTGCTTGTTGGGATTGCGTTTTATTGTTGGTTTGACTTTTATTGTCCCTTCTATGTCTCCAGCTTTGTCTCAGCAGCATGTTGTGGATGGCAATAGCAAGTCTTGGTACTTGCTCTGCTGCAGCATTGTAGCAGATCTATTCCATCGTACATGACCATGTCAAACCCTCCAAGAGTTCATGACAGAACAATTTTTGCATGATTATCATAATTATCCATAACCCGTTAAGTATGCTGACACAAAAGGCATTGGGAATTTTATTGTCATGATTGAATTATACTTTGGGTAATTTCCATGATTCACAACAGTTTTATTGCACTGTTTACACATTTATAAGCATGCAACACAACCCCTGATCAGAAACCTATAGCATTAGTCAATAAAACACAAGACATAACAGGCAGATGCAACTACAGTCATAATTTATTCAAACAGTAGTAATATTCCAAGTCTTCAGACTAATTGGTTTATGAGAGGAATACATGCGATCGCCGTCTCCGTCCACCCACCATAAAGCTCATCCAGTTCAAAGATGTCTCCAGAAGAAGCCTCTTGTCAGCCTTGGCTGTGAAATGCTGTTGGCTCTTGTCTGTTTGTGATGATTGCATCATGCGGCAGAGGATTATTTTCCGCTATTAATACCTTGTTTTACTCTCTTCTTTGAATGAAGATATCATATGGCTTCAGAAGACTTGGAATGCAGCACAACTTGTTTGTAATACTTTTATACTGCTTGTTTATGTTCAGTTTCCGCAAAAAACTAAACAAAACCTGTAACTGCGCTTAGATTTGCCTGATTCGTGTTTTATATTTTTCAGAAGTGGGTACGTTTAGGGTAGGGGGGTTAAGTGTGCCAATAAAATTCTCCAACGGAGGACAACTCTTCATGTAAAAAAAAAAATAGAGCTTGGAGTGAGAATGTGTCTTGACATCAGGTGAGCGTGATTTCACCAAGTACAAGATGTTCCTGGATCAACACCCATCCAGGATCATGTCTTACTTGGCAAAATCACAGTGCCCCTTGACGTCACAGTTAGCCTAATTGTTTTTATTAAGCAGTGGCTTTCTTACATGCTCAGCTTATTCTCTGGGCTATAGGGGAGCCTCTTTTATAAGGTTAAAATGAACAACATAGCCCAAACATAATTTATTTACTTTTAAAATGTAAGCATAAAAATCAACAGTCAAACTCAACCAAAAAAAGATAGAAAGAAAGAAAACATAAATTGCACTTATGCAGTATTTCAATTAACTTCTAACTTATACAATTTCTATTTGTTGTTGAAATATATTCATTTACACAGTGGCTGTCATAACTTAGATATAAGTTAGAAACATTAAATAATTGAGACACCACTAACAGGTAAAGTAAAATTTGATTGTATAGTCTATTAATTCACAAAATACACTTAATTGTTCTGGAAAATAATGAGCTGTAGACACTGGTGACTTGCTGCATGACATCAGTTTGTTTATAAACTGTTTTATTGACATCTTGCATAAAGTTGAGCCACACAAAAGGGCACCAAAATGTCAATTATGGTTTGTATTTTTCTGAAAAATGGACAAAGTTTGAAAGATGATGCTTTATTTTTTATCCTAAGATACAATATATACAACTGAATGTTTTTAATTAAGTTGCACCCGTGGAGTGGCTAATTTAAGTATCTCTCTTTCTCACAATAAATCACATTGAATTTTAATTTAACTTTGATTTAACTTTTGGAACTCTATATATACACTATATATACATACATATATGTATCAATTTAATCCCCTTTGAGAGGAAAAACATACTTTGTAACACAACCATGTGTTTTTGCTCAAGAAAAGCAAGTTTTTGGTTTCGCCTGCAGGCCATAATGAAATCTTAGCGTGTGTGCCAGGCAAGGTTACAGCCTGTGTGTACATGCCACTTCTCAGAGTGCCAGAGCAGGCAAGGGCCTGCTGAGCAAACAAACCTGCACGGCTCTCTGTCAACAAACTCAACAGATACAAGAAGAAACAGACACCAAACATGGCTCCTGCCTCACGTGTGTCTCCTCCCCCTGTGGTGGACACGGGCAGGGGACCCAAAACTAATCCCCACAGATTGACAAATGCATCTTATGTGTACTAAACTCAACTGAACTCAAGTACAGGCATGACCTCCAGTGAGAAAAAAAATTGTGCCATTGATTACCTGTCCCATATTGCATATTGTTAGCATTGCAAAACAAATGGGGCATGTAGTTGCACATGCTCGAGCTGCAGTAAAAGCTACAACTAAATAGATATATAACAAAAGCGTCCTGAAAAACTTTTTGAGGACTTAATACACAATACAACAATAGCAAAAAAGCCTTTTGTGGCAAGACAAAATGTCAATAGATTCATCTGCAGCCACAAAGCCGCACTGTAGATTCAATAGTGTCATATGAGGGCTGGATAGGAGGGACGGGTTGAGAGAGAGTGAATGAGTGAGAGCAGCTGAACAAAAGGATGAAGACAGGAGCAGAGTGAAGGGCCTGAGGCAGCCGGACTAAATTCCTGTTGTCTCAAATGAATCAGATGATAAGCTTGTTTACATATACCAGCAATGACTCTACAGGGAAATACCAATAAAAGGTTGTTCTGTTAAAAGCAAAGACATTCCAATACAATACATTTGATGGCCAAATTAAATGGCAATTATGAAAAGCTGTGTTTGCTGTGAAAAGGATGTCACTCGATACCTCAGGATAATGGTTGGGCAGGTTTTTTTTTTTAACCACAATTTGTTGTGACATGCCAAGGTACAACACCTCGAGCTATCATGAAACTTGTTCATTCTGTTTATGGTAAAATGCTGATGAGACAAATTTCTTGACCAAAAATTACTATTATCTGATCCTTTAAAAACGGTTTAGCGTATGCATTTATATTTAACAGTTTTTTGTGGCCTTTAACATCAATAGGCATTTTATTAATTTGTTCTTCCTTTTTGGAACTGGATAGACATCTCAGAGCAGGCAGACGGTTTGACATTGTTGACCTCTGTGTTTCTACAGTTTTTTTTTTTTTTTGTGGAATGGAAATGTTCTATGTGTGTTGCAGGTTCTTGATGGAACCATTAATGCCAATAAAGAACATTTATTTTTACTGGAAGATTTGTTCAATACTGAAAGTCTTGTGATCACAGCAGATGTGTGAAAAATAGTTCAAGGCAGACACTGAAATGCCGTTTACTCACATTCAGCCTCTTTTACTTCTGGCAAATCAATATCAAAAGTCTCAGTGAGTGTTGGACTGCAGCAGATTTGCCAGTTCCTGCTATATGTTACTCTTCCATCAAGGCACCTGCAAATTCTTGAATATGTCTGATGAGAACAGATGGTTAGATGTGGTTTGACACTGCAAGGATGATCAGCTGTCTTTCCTGTAGCATTGTCGTAGGCCTCTTACATTATAAACACTGCAGTTTATTGCGCTGGCCACATCTGCTGTCCTCATGCCTCCCTGCAGCAGCACAATGGCATGTTCATGCAAGTGAAAGGAAATCCTGAGCATCTTTTTTATGGTGTTCTTTGGAGTACCTAGAAAGTTTTTTTGTTGTTGGTTATTGCCTACCACCTTTTAACTGTTAGTGTCTTGAAGACTGCTCCACAGGTGCATGAGCAAAAATAAATATGGGGCGTAAAACAAGCATGTAAAATGTTTTTTTTTTTAAATCATTTGAATACTTTTTAAGTGCCTTGCAAAACTATTCATACCCCTTCATGTACCATTTTCATTTTTGACTTTGCTGCCATATGCTAAACTGATTTAAATATTTTTTCCCCCACATTAATCCACACTCCACACATACATCACAATGACAAAGATACTGTATTGTCACAACTTTGTAAACTTTTTTTTTAAATGATAAAATTACATTGCATAAGTATTCATTCCCTTAACTCCTTAAGTACTTAGCTGAAGCACCTTTTCAGTTTCCAATTTTTGGGGGTATGATGCGAGAAGCTTTGCCTGTTCACCTCTCAAGCTCTCTCAGGTTGAATGGAAGCAGATGCACATGTTCAGGTTTCTCCAGATATTGTGCAAGCTCTGACTAGGGCCACTCAAGTACATTCAGAGTTGTCTATAAACCACTGCTTAGGGTCATTATCCTGTTGAAAGGTGAACCTTCTGTCCAGAGCCTTCTAGGTTTTCATTAAGGCTATCTTTTGGTGCATTGAACTTTGTTTCTACTCTGATGTGTCCCTTAGTCTTCTGCTGAAAAACAGCCTCACAGCATGAGACTGCTTCCTGAACACTTTACTTTTGGGATGATCCCTGCAAACACGCACCTGCGGGACCCATGCTGGCTTTTTGCGGACACAGTGGGCTTTGGTCAGCCCACATGAAACCTAGGCCCAGTGCGGGCTTACCCAGGCGAGGCCCAAACTATAGAACTGCCCACATTAATCCAATGATGGCCCAGTGTGGCGATCATTGGATTAATGTGGGCAGGGATGAAAGGAGCGCTACCACTTTCTGTTGACTAAAGATGAGAGACCTCAGGGGAAGATTGAGCTTTGCCAATGAATACTTTAGCACACATTTTTTATTATTTTATGGTAATTTAGTAGCATTGTTATATTTGCATACATAATATGTAGAGTGTTAAAGCTTTATTAAGCTTAATTTAATGTTTGCTTTTTAGAATTTAATAAATCTATTGACTACTGTACATTTCACAATACAGACATTATAGTTGTGTGGTGACTGCATCCATTTCAAATATATAGTACAACAACAGATTTATTGTCGTAGATTAATAGTACAGGCTTGTGTGAGGGCAGCGCATGCAGCATTTATGAATGCAGCTCATACATTTTTGCCAATGAGCAAATTCTCAGAGGCCTGTGCTGGCAGCCCGCTGCATGGGGGCCCTTAGATTAGCCCTGAGAGGGCCTGTAAATGGCCACGGCAGGCTTGGGATACTGCTTTCTTTCAAATATGATGCTTGGAATTGAGCTTCATCAGATCAGAGAATCTTGTTTCTCACAGTCCTTTAGTTACTTACTTAAGTATGTTTTCATTCAATGAGGAAAGGATTGAGTCTTGCCACACTGAGTGATGTTTGTTCTTCTGTAGATTTCATCACCAGCCACGTTGTAACCAGTCTAACCAAAGCCCTTCTACATTTGTTCAGTTTGTCAGGGGGCAAGATCCAGAAAGAGTCCTGGTTGTTTCAAACTTTTACACGTAATAGTTATGCAATGAAATTATTTAAGATTTTTATTAATTTGTATTAATTTTTAGTAATAAATTTACTAAATGATGAAAACCTGTATTCTGCTTTGCCATTATGGTGCATAACATAGATTGATGTGGAGAAAAAAAGGCAATTTAAGGCATTTTCCCCAATTCCTATGTTTTTCTCCAGTGCAAAATTTCATAATCAGCACTTATATTTCTTATATTGGGGAAAAATATGTCCTTATTGTACAGACCTGGTGACTGCATAACAAATAATACTGGATCTGTTCATGCAGGACCAACTGCATTTATTCTCTCTCTCCTGATATGGCACAGAAATGCAACTCAGTGCTGTATCTCTATATGGAGCATCATCTTATCTGGATGAAGTGAAGGCATTGCAGGTACGAGAGCCCCTGCTGGACAGTAAAGAAACAATTTCAGCATATTTTATGTGTTGAAAGGGTTCAAATTCTTATCTGTTTCATGTGGGGCATAAAATCGGGTCTCATGTTACAAAGCATTGTTGAGGTTTTTGCTAAGAAAGCAAAGTCAAGCAATAATCATTTACTAAAACTAGACTAAACAAAAAAGCTCTTCAGTCTACATAAACCACCCTTGCTGTAGCCTAATTCACAGCATTGTGACTTTCTGCAAATACAGGTGTTGTAACATTACATGCATTAGATAGTAAAGGAATAGTTCACCCCCAAACCCATGATAATGATTAGTTGCACATCCTGATTTTGCTAATTTGGCGTATTTTGTTGACCTTGGGACAACATTTTAATGCAAAAATATAGCCTTGACCATGTTTCTACACCTAAACCTACCCTTCCCCACGAGTGATGCCTAAAATCAGAGGAAATGATAGATGACTGACAGTGATGTGCAAGCATCAAACATTGATTGCCGTTAACCTTTTCTTCAAATCTGATTGGTTAGTCACAATGCTGTCCCAGGGTCAACAAAGATGTTGATTCAGGGACATCTTGCACTTGGCAAAACCAGGTTAGCGTGACTTGTTGGTGAAAAAGACATGCTTAGAGATAAGTAGTTTTTTATTTGTTCATGGGAAGGAGTCATCGAACTGATAACCCTCCTCTGATCTTTGCAGCAGTGTTACTGCTTACTTTACTTGATCTTTTAGTCAATACAAGCTTTTGGGAAGAGAAAGCATTTATTCAGACCATTATTTCATATGCATTTTTAAACCTCAACCAAACCACTTAAATCAAGAATGTAATGTAAATCGTTGAATGCTGTGTAACACTGTGATTAAGCATTAACACAAACAATGATATTAAACAGCTAATCATTTCAGGAATACACAAACTTTCCTTTCTTATTTTAATGGGCACACACTGTGACATACTTCCTCTTTTGTAAATAAACAGCTAATGGTTTCTTGCCAGGGATTTTTTAAAAGCTTATCTTAGTTAAACAACAGTTTTCGATAAAAGGAGCAGTCCAGTTTTTCCAAAGAACTTCCAAGTTATTACCCCTTGACTTTTATTAAGCTGTTGGAGGTTTCACATCTACACTTCACCTCATAAAAAAACACTAAGATGATATATGATACAAACAATGAAATTATTACTCATGTCCTAGAATATTCAGAGTCTGAGTCATATGGGTTTCTCAGTAATCTTGGTCCCCCTCCCAATCATGATTTTGTGGTAGGTCCATTTTCTGGATTTTAAAAAACTATGGGTTGAATGAGTTCAATCTCTAAATGATTGTTTGTTAAATTAAGGTCAACTTATTGTAGTAGTTTCTAGCTTAGAGTCCAGCAAGTATGGGCTTGTGCCACTAGCAATAAATGCAAGGGTTAAAGATAAGATTAATTATAATATCAACATCACTGTTCATAGAACTATATGTAATCAGAGATGCCATTACGATTATTGATAATCACACATTCTATTCAACCGTCTTTATCAAAAACTTCTAAACTTCTATGGAAGTTTTCGACAATAAAAAGCAGGAAAAGAAGGAAAAGACCATCTGTCCCACATCGTTATGGTTATCATGGCTTAAATCTTAAAATATTAGGAATTCACAGAATTGCCTAAGAGATTAGGTTTACTGGTACAATGATAGAAAACCATTTAATGCACCACTGATTTGTCGACCATGTTATGCATCAACCCTGTTATTAATAAGCACAAAAAACAAATTATCAGACTGAAATCATAATGATCCTTTCAGCTCTTCTAGAAAATGTGAAATGTTTATCAGTAGGGGAAAACATCACAGTTTTGAACAGTAGCACAAATGTAGTTGAAAAGCAGATTTAAAAAGAATAAATGTCAAAAGCTCTTTCTAAAGACCTTGTTTGTGGCCTTAAACATGTGTAACTAAGATATAAAACTGTCAACAGTGTTATATCCCAAAGTTCATATTGATTACGATTAAGGAAGCCCACCTCAATTTATTAACACTGATTTTATTTGTCTGGATATTTGTATTTGTGTGTCACAGATTTCTAGATCATCGGAAACAAGACAAACGTGACGACAAATGTAAGACTTTGATTATGCTGTGGTGCCATCTAGTGTTAAGACAGCGAAACAGCGCTTATATGCGAAATAATAGTGACTCCATGTGTTCATTACGTGAATCTAAATAACTACAAAATAAATAGCTATAATCAACCAATGATTTCTGACTTCAGGGACTGCGACAAAAAGAAGGGGGGAGAGAGTAAATTATTTTACTGTGGACCAATTTGCGAAACATCATATTTGGGGGAGGAAAAAAAACTATAAAACATTTATTTCCTCTGCATTTTTTCTCGCTATCCTACGCCGTGTCAACACCGTCAGATACAGCAGGCTACTGTGGTAAATATTTATTAGGTCTATAAAAAAACATATCCCTATATGTATCGATAAAGAATGAATTGGGAATACCGAGATATATTGACACAAACTGAAAAAAAAAAAAAAAAAAAAATATGAACGTCCAAATATTTCGCATATAGCTTATAAAGCTGGAATATTGGGTTGTACCCGTCAGGTCAATGCATACAAAACGTGACGCCTAATCCAATTGGCCAAATAGTGATTAATATTGGAATCTTAGCCTAATTAGCATATGTTGCACGTCAGAAGTCAAAAGTTAGAAGGAGCGTTATTAGCCTATGTTTACATACACACACACGCACTCTGACTTGCCGACACTTGCAGTGCGGAAGACGTAGGCTAAAGACATATTGAAACAAACTGCAGACTACATAGAAATAACACAGACTAGTAGAGACGAAGTATAAATGAAATGTAACGCTACTATAAGAAAAACAAAACAATTATACTACAGTACTGTATAGGCTACCATACACAGAAGTAGCCTACAGAAAGGAAATTATTTAAATGAATGTAGGCTATATTTTTTACAAATGTGCAGAAATGACATTGCCTTCTGCCGTCTGAAATTTATGCTGGAGTAATTCTAACTTGCAGCTTGTAAGCTAACCTTTTTATAATTACTGGTATTATTGCTATTAGCCCTAACGTTACTTAAATTTTATGTACAAATATTATTGTTACGCACAATAACATGAAGGAAAACAACATAATGTGGAAATAATCATGTGTAGGCCAGCTTGTTCGCATTAAACTGATAACAGCAGCTACCAGATTTATTGCTGGACTTACTGCTAAAAAGTCAAAGGAATATTTTTTAAAGAGAGTGTGTGTTTGCAGGGGCGCTACTAAGGATTTTGGGCCCCATGAAAAGAATCTTGACAGGGCCCCCAACACAGCTGAGACAATTTTATTGGGGGCTTCTCTGGGCCC
>JAUMHG010000059.1:6864762-6880901 GCA_032359395.1 Enteromius anoplus
AAAGCAGTTTAACATAATGCTGCAACGTATGAAAACATGGGGGGAAAACAAAGAAATTTGAATACTATCGCAAGTCACTGCATGTGTGTATAGATAAATATTTTTTCTCATGATTTTTTTCTTGTCTTTATCACAATGTAAATATATGGCCATTACTTGTCAAAGAAAGGCAATTCATGCAGTGATGAATTCATGTTCAGTTTTTTGTTTTTCCAAATGTCAAGATGGCACATTGATGCAATTTCGTACATCATACAAAAATATACAGAAAACACATTAAGAGTTTTGTCTTATAAGGGCACTTATATAAAACAGCAACTGCATCTTGCAGTTTAAATTATGCAGTAAGTTGTGATTCTTGGTAAAGCGGTCTCACTGTGCTAATCCGTTTGCTTACACATTCAGCTTATTTTTGATCAAAGCAATGGCTAATTAGAAGCGTATTTCTACCATGTGTACAGCCGATGGATTTGTGGTATCTTCTTTCCAGGTCTCAGTGCGCTGCAGTGTGCGGCAGTAGCTCTTAACCGTACTGTGCGTGAGCTGGAGCTGTGCGAGTCTGCAGGACGGGTCAGACTGCACACTCTTCTCAAGGAGCAGATGATGGAAACGCTAGAGTGCCTCCTTCAAATGGAGTGCTATTTACATGCTCCGGTGAGAATGAGAGACACGCATGCTGCTTTTTTTCTTTTTCTTTACATAGGATCATTAAGAGCTGTTGATATGAAATGGTGTGAACAAGCAGCCTTCTTTTAGTCAAATAAAATCAAGGTGTGAGGCGTGTTTAATCTTGAAGACTGATGTTCTGCAGAGAGTCGTGTTCGACTGATACTTATGACCTGTTACATAACGCACTGTGTTCACAGCAGACATATTAAACCTGTAATTATTGAATTGTTTTTCTGTTTTCAGGTGAGAAACAATGTGATCTAGGAGCGATTTGGCTACATCTGCTTCTAAGAGTTTTCTCTGTCAAGCCAGGCAGTGCTTTTAACTGACGGTAAATGTTTTTGAGTGAATACAAGCTTTTACCCGCCATTGAAGACGAAATGTACATACGAAAAGGAGGATGAGGATAATCTTCAAGTCATGGTAAAGCTATGTATTATGCAACCATAGATTTTGTTCAGTGTTCAGGTGAAAAGTGAGGAACAAAAACACAATGGTTGCCCATTAGCTGGTTTCTATGAAACTTCCATTGTTAGTTACATTTGAGTAGCAAAATGTTTAAAGTGAAATGAAATTGTGGCTAGACCTACGAGTCTGTCAAATGCCACCGTTTCTATTTGCTCCAAGAGCAAATAGTTCTGATATTGAGGAGGACTGTAATGGTTTTGTATAGTGGCGTACAAAGGCAAAATGCAGTAACTGTGTCAACAATGGAACTGTTTGATATAATTTTTTCCCAAATCGATTTTCCCCTGAATGGGAATTTTACAAGACATAATTTTCTACACAAAAAGGCAGTTCTTTTATTTTGCTTTTGCACAACGATATACTGTTTTTTTATTTTTTTATTTATTTTATTTTTTTTAGCTAGTGCATTTAAAACAAACTACATACATACTGCTGGTGTTGTTTTCCTTTGTCAGTGAATTCTTCTTAAATTCAAATATTTGGGGTCAGTATGATTTTTGTTTGTTTGTTTTTTAAGGAATTAATAGGTCTATTCAGAAAGAATGCATTAAAGTTTAACACAGTATAAATGTTTCCACAAAAACATTAAGCAAAAAAACTGAGTTGTGCATACAGATTATTAATGCTAAAATTTTGTGATTTCTAAAGGTTAATGTGACAGTGAAAGCACTGAAAGCCTAAAAAGTCAGCTTTGTCATCACAGGAACAATTTACTTTTTGTTTTTAACAAGAAAAAAAAAAAAGAAAAGAAAATGGTTATTTTATGTTTACTGTATATTTCACAGAATAACCTTTTTTTTTTTAATCAGTTGTTTAGTTATTTTAATTAAATGAACAGCAGTAATTGCGCATATAAAGAGGCTTTTTTCAAAAGCATTTTTAAAAATCTTACTGACTCCAAATGTTTATATTGATATCGTATTTACTAGAGATGCATGAAACCTGAGAAGCTTTTATTCTATGATGATATGATTTAGAAAGTATGTGCTAGTGTGTGAGGTAAGATGCTTTAAAATATTCTTATTAGCTTTTATTCTTGTATGTAAAATAAATAAATAAATAAATGCTGGCGGTAATACTTATACAAATAATACAGAGCCATAAGTGTGACCCTGATTAAAGCTCTTCCCCTCAGACACAATGGAACCTATTTGTTTCAGATACTGTAAGGTGTTTCCAACAACATGGTATTTAGCCTATTTTTGTGACAGTAATATTCTTTAATATATCTTAGAATTCATATTTTGTGATCGTTCTTATTTCTGTTTTACATTATTAAACCAACGGGCATGTAACACTGATAATGTTACATGAGGACAGCGAGGGTGAAGCATTTATCTTGCATACTAAATATAATAGGGGTGCTGTATGTATATGATACAGTATATCCAGGGCTTCATTTCTGGTTTATTATTAGTCATATTATGTAGTATGCTTTTGTTGTTGTTTTTACCCAAATATGTATTAACATAAATATAGTTTCAGAAACAAAATAGACATATAATCAGGGAAGTGGGTATGAATTAAGAAATGTAATTCTTTGCTGTAGTCGTTATAAATACAAATATCAGGTAATACGCATATTGTATAAGTTAGATTCAATGGGTGCATGTGAGTTTGTATTGAATATCCTCATAAAAAATGTTTTATTTTTCTTTGTTTTTAATTTATATGGGTATCAAGTTACGGGACAAAAATGACAATGTTATTGAAAAATGAATCTTGCTAACGCAGAATGTGTGAAAGTAAAGAACATGTAGAATACTGTAGATGAAGTATAGGTCATAAAATGACAATGATTTGTGGAAACACAGCAAAGTGTTCAAACTCTGGCCACAACTGGTGATTATCTATGCATAGAAGAGATTTTTGTATTATTGGTATTGGGAGTTATTTTTGCATTACTCTGGGAAGAGGAGTTCTCATAAACTTAAATTATGAGCTTTTGGACTCCCATCAGTCATATCTTGCGCAGGTCTGTGCCAGAGGCATTATGGGGCAGGTTTGTACAGATGAGATACCAGTGTAATTATCTGCTTGCTCTGTTGTTTTCATCTTGACCCTGCTCTCTCTCTCTCTCTCTCTCTCAACCGAGAGAAAGAGAGAGAGAGAGTCTTTGGTTATAGACAGTTTTTGTTACATATATACATGCTGTTTGGAAAATAATAAAGCTGTTACATTCAACTATTTCTGTTTGTGTTGTGTGTACTCTGTGCTTGTAAGTCTGTAATACTTATTTGTAGTTTCAAAGAAATGAAACATTTCATCTTTTGCATCAATCTGAGTCCTCTATGCCCCCTTCCCCCACCTACCCCTTTTGTGGAACTTAAAAATGTAGTTCTCAGAATGTCCATCTGTGTTTAATAGAATAGAATGACAAGACAGTAGCCGTGACAGTTATTCATATGATTTGTGTGCTGTTTCTTCAGAAACCATAGTTTTAAGACTAGTATTAAAACATAACACGCTCAAAGCTGGAGAGGAAGACTTTCAGAGATTGATGACTTTATCTGTTCCTCATACAAAGCTGTTGTGTGAATTATAATATATAGACCAGTGTTTGTCAACTACAGTCCCACTGGATCCACTGCTCTGCACATTTTGTATAGCTATCTTATTTATCTATATATCTATCTATCTACAGTATCTATCTAATTAGATTTATTAGCACTTCAGCTTTAAGTTCAAAATTACTGTTTTTACTGTTTATAACTTCAATTATATTTAATTCTGTTTATCAACTAATTTTTAATACCACTTTAAAATATGTTTTATTACTTTATAGTTAATGCATTAACTATATGTTAATGCACTGTATGAATTTGTACGAATGACGTAGACCTAACCCTGCCCTTAAATTTACCCGCTAGGGGGTTTTAAGTGAGACAATTGAGATTGTGTTGGCTAAACACGTGCGTGTCATAAATACGCCATTGTCCATTTGTGCGTACCAATACCAATCTTTGTTCATGCTAGTTCATTAAAACACAACTGTTCATTATGAGTTCATGTTTCCTCAGGCGAATTAATATTATCAGATATTCAGTTTTTAATAATGTAGACAAATAGTAAATACTCATATTAACAGGAATGGCTGGAAAAGTGTAACTAGCACATTTGTCAGAATTACTCCTTTTGCATTCCACAGTAGAAATAAAATTATACAGATTTGTAAAGACATGGGAGAGTAAACAACAACATAATTTGCATATTTGAAGCTCAGTTTTAAAAAATGAAGTTTTGTAGTTATACCATAGAACCATTTTGTGTTAACATTTATAAAATACGAATAATCTAGAGAATGTTTTTTCTGTGACCTTTTCCGTTTTACCTTTTGTGCAATGGAAAGGTTCCCTGGATGTTAAAAAAATTCCCCATGGAACCATAAATGCCAGTAAAGAACCTTTATTTTTTAAGAGTGAAAACTATCCCCTGACAAATTCCACCAGTCATAGATAAGAATCACTTTTGCTTTAGGCAACAGCAGCCTTCTATTGAAAGATGTGTAGGGTGTGTCTAAACATGCATGTATTCTACCAACCCTGCAAACACACACACATTTTGAAGCGATGCCTGTGTTGTCAGACTGTGTTTCTTATATTCCTTCAAGCATGATCAGCTGGAAGGTAAACAAAGTGCTGAGTGAAATGCCCTTTGCCCTGAGGGCCACAAGTTAACGCCTCTAAGCTTCTCACGCACATCCTTCTCTGCTCTGCATTCCCCAGCTCTGTTTCTTCAGAAGTCACACCACACACTGCCTATTAAAAGGCTGAATGAAGTTCCTGTATACTGGAAATAAAGACGGCAGGTGTGATCCACCAAAAAACTTGCACTTGCGTCAAACGATTCCAAAATATTGATTTACATCACACCACTGCCAGTAAATGGTGTGCTTGAAATTAAACATGAATAATGGGGCTAGGATTTGAAATATTAAAAAAAAATCCATTGTGTTGTTCTTACTCTGAAAATATTTGACACACACTCATGTTTTTTGGGGAAAAGACATATTATTCAAAGATAATGTGAATATATATTCTGTCATCTTCAGAGTTAAAAAGCAAAAGACAAAAAAAAAAAAAAAAAAAAAAAAAAATGAAAAAATAGTTATGTTTGCAATTATTTGTAATTGGTGCTTTCTGCTTGCTTTCTCTCTTTTTCGTATGATTATGTATTAGACAGACTATATATTAACAATAAGATTGCTTTAAATAAGAAAAAGAAGACAGCTATGACCCCAATTAAGAACTCATAAATCATATATTTATATATGAGCTCTTATTGTACAGAATGATGTTGCAGCTTTCAGTTTAGGTGGAATAGTTGAAAGAAAGAAAAATTGAACAGGGCCATCTTTTGATCCCGGGGCCAGTAAACTTGTCCCAGAAATTATCAAATTTTTAAACACACACACACACACACATATATAATATATATTATTACATTAATTACCTTTATAAATATAAATGCAAAATGTTGTTTTAAAAATATTTTTAATTATACTATAAAATTATTCATTATTTACAGTAATTATGCATTAATTAAATAATATCAGTTTAGTTCACTCAAATTTGAGAAACTGAAAAATCACTGAATCAGAGTTTAATCAAGAATGGAATTTCGCCACTTAAAAACACTACATTTTCTGCTGAATTAAAGACTTCTGGTTTGGAGACTTAATTACAGTTGTTTTTAGCATGCGTGATATTCAAACACTGCTTTTATCTACACTAAAAAAAGTATAGTAAAAATGTATAGAAATAATTTACAAATGATTGGCAAATAGTAGACTATTCTCTAGTACTAGTAATAACAACCTACTGTTCAAATTTTTTACAATCTATAAGTATAAGACCAGATGATCTTTTAGAAATATATTTTACATAAACATATTGTGAATTAGAGGTTCGCACATTTTTTCCTGCAACTGTATGTTTTTCCATCAACAGTAAATTGTAATACAGTATGATGTGAGCGCTGTGATCTAAACTGAAATAAAGCGGCTGGGGATCTCTCGCCAAAAATAACAGCAGGAGCGCTGCCTGCCTTCTCATTTTTTCCTTTGATGCCATCGTGAGGCCACATCACACATTACAACCAGCCACATGTCTAACGTGCTGCAAGTTTGATGAGGAAATCATAATTATAATTGGTTATATAGAACCAATAGCTTGTTAAAAGAGTAGCAGTTTGCCGTCAGTTTTCTGCTCAAAGGCGTGTTACCCTTGAGTACTGAAAACGTAAATAATAATTCTTAAAAAATATTATAAAAATTAAACAATGTCAATTATACTCCAGTAAAAAATACAGTATACTTTAATAACGCAACACTAATGAGGAAAAAAGAGATCAGGTCAGATACATTAGATGAAATCGATTATCCTTAAAAAGCTTTATCAAATTGAACGAAAATAAATGTAAAAATCTGTTCAACTGTGAGAAGTATGCACGTTTGAATTAAAAAAAAAAATCTTTGTAAATTTTATAGACAGATTTCTAATAGCCCATTTTCCCCAAGTGGTGTTTATTTTGATCAACTTTTTTTTTTTTTTCATCATCATGTTTATGCATGTTTAAGCAAGTGCAATAATTACTCATCACAATATTCGTAAAATATTTAAGAATCATTTATTGACATTTTAATCAACCAAAAATAAGAATTACTGCACAATATAATTTGTATTTATTAATCAAGTGTTGGTAGATTCTGAAACACATTAGAACCTGCATAAATAAATGCATTCAGATTTGCTACGCTTGTCTGTTTTCAGAGGCACAGTATACTACTGTAGCAATGTGCACCTGTACAAATAAATTGAAATCTTTCAAATTCTTTTGAATTTTAAGTCCTGTAGCAAACGACAGTGATTGTTTTCCGCAAACCTGCATAAAAACAATCTATATCTCATTCTGATTACATACATCAATTCCAAATAATAAAAAACAAAGCACATATATTTTTTTAAAGTACTATGTTAATGAGAATAAAACAAATGGGCAAAATTTCAAATTCTACATATTGTCATAATGCACAAAAGCATTCATTTCATATTTTGGGTCATGCAATAAATTGTAACCCAACATGCTTTTCAATGTATTAGACATGCATTCCATACCTGAGCCAAAAAAATCAGTCATTAATATGCTATAAACCTTCATGTATAATATATTTTAAAGCAATTTAATTATAACTGCAAAAGCTGTTTCTCCTGTATTCGAAATATAATTACATAAGATATAGGAGAAATAGAAGAAAATACATGAAAATATAAAGCAAAAAAAGACAGACAACAAAAAAGGTAGTGACATTATACATCGCAGTGCTTTGCATTATTACAAGAGTAAGAATTCTCACCATGTCGCTACATTATCACAAATTCTCATCATGTTGTGCTGATGTTTCATGATAAATAAAGAACGGAGCAAGCCTGTACAGAATATCTTTCAAAAAAGTAGCACAGATTGTGTTCATTAAAACAAACCAGTAGGGTTAAATAAAGAAATTCAGTCAAATCTTGAGATGGGCAGCTTTTCATTAAATATAACACTGTCAGTTGAAATACCAAGCTAGGTCATTAGAATGTATTCAAGGCTATCGTCACAGTGCTTCAGATATTATGCTGTCAGTTTCATAAAACCATGCGGCTTTCGCTTTGGAAAAACACAACCAGTTTAATACATGAGCTCTTGTTATTTTTTTTTAACTAACTATTTAGAGCATAAAAACATGCTGTCAGAGCCTGGTGTAAGTGAAATGCTGGTAAAAGACGGTTTAGGCACTGGAATCCTCTTTTAAGCGCTGACTGCGAGCCTTGTAGACTTCAATCAGGAGATCTTTCACATACTGAATCTCTCTCTCTACAGATTCTGCTTTGTCCCGAAGTTCTCTGTTCCGCCCTTCCAAACCATGAAGCTCCTCCTCCAAACAGTCCTGCTCCGCCCTCTTACGCTGACGGTACCTATTGTTTTCCAGCAACATTTGTGGAATAAAACAACATGGTTCAGCTTTTCTGCTCGTCTGAAGCCAACATGCTTGCTTTTTAATAACTCATGCAACTTTCGATAACTAACCGAGTCACCAAAAACAAAGTGGCTACAGTACCTGTGGGCTGCAGACTTGTTCTGATCCCTCTTCTTCTGCTTGCGTTCTCCATGGTTTCTCTCCGAAGAACCTACTTTAACATCTGGCTTAAACACACACTGACTTTCCCGTGACCTTTGTAGTGGTTTCTGCATGGGCAACTCCAAAGAGGACCCAACACTGTCTCCGGACAGACATTCAAAGCTTTGATCCCCAAGGCATTCGTGGTGCAAGTAGTCATTATTCTGGATATCGACAGCCCCAGTTCTGATTGGCTGATCGATTTCATTCATGAAGCCGTGATATGGCTCTAGATTGGCAGTAATCTGATGAAAGTAGCACTCGGCTACTTCGGATTGTTTATACGGCGGACAGCTCTCGCTCTCGGCGCACTGCAAAATGGGCATGGCAATCCCGTCTTGGCCGAGCATCTTCATGCCGTGGCTCTGGCCCTCCCGTCTATGGTGGGGCTCCAGGGACCTGTCGAGATCATAACTTCTCATCATCTCCGCTCTGTAAAACACGTCTTCTGTGAAACAACTTTTCTCTTCTTCCTTCAAAAGTATGGCACATTCTCGAACCTTCTTTGCGCTCGCGTGGCTCTTTCCATAGGATTTGTCGACAGAGCACTGGTCAAAAGCCAGCTCTGAATAACCTGAATGAGTCCCTTTGAAAGTCCACGTTTCCTTTTCGAACACCTCCACGTCCTTGCATCCGTTCGATGATATTCTTTGGCTGTTGCAGTGTGTCCGAATGTAGCTGTAGGGGCCAGGTCGAGACATTTTCGGTCGGCTCACGGAGCCCCCACAGAAGCCTCGCAGGTCGAGATCTCCAGTTGCTAGGGAAACCAGCCTGGGATTTGTTTCAGATTGGTTTACATTGTACGAAGCGCAGGGTAACTGGTAGTATGACTGCGTAGCCATAGCTTGTAAGCTTTTGTCACATTTTTGCCATTTCTCCAATTTCATAGGTGCCGATTCATATAGGTAATAATCCTCCAGTTGAGCCAGTTCTTCTTTAAGAAGAGTGGTCATAACCTCCAAGTCGGAGGGCATTTGGACATCATGCTCCAGAGGCGAAGGTGGGATAGAGGAACCAGGAGAGGATTCCGTAGAAGTTGAGTTTGGGTAAGCGTCAAAAGTTTTTGTCATCCAATCTGTAGAGAAAAACAATCCGATTGATTAAATAAAAGCATTATATGAAATATTTTTTACCATGTATGGTTGCGCAAACGGTCTATGAATAGCTATAGCTATATATTTTTTTGTTAAACTATGCAAGTGGCAAGAGAAACAAAACAAAAAAACAAGATGAAACGATGTGGATCACCAAAATATTTGCTTTACTTACTGTACGCCATTAACACATACGCTGCAGTGCGGTTCCCACCAACAATCGGACAAAATAAAAGTGTCGTACTGCTTACCAATTTAGTCCTACGTCTGTGCTAACTCCTCCCTCCACCTATGATTGGCCTTCGTTAGCCAGTAGGAAAGAGGGAGCTCTTAAGCCGGCTGTGCAAATGAGGGGAGTCTTCCTGGGAATAATCTATGCCGCCACAATTTGCTGTATTCCGGTTGAAATGGTGAATTGCGTACAATGCATGAGAATCGAAGAAATGCCACATACAGGAAAGAGATGCGAAAAACTGAAACCTGTATGAAAAATGTAAAATAAAAAAGAAATTGATTAATTCCGCTTTCCTGAGTGTCAAAAATTTGAATAATAACACAAGCTCAAACATTTCATTTTATGGAATTTCACCTATTTCAGTACTTAAAACACAAAATCATATAAAAAACAAAAACATTAATTGCGGAAATTAATTATTTCAACCAAAATGGACTAAATTAATAATCAAAAAATAATCTAAACATTTAAATCTAAACTTGACCTTTTGCTAGATCTCATTTGACATTCTGTAATATGACATCTCTAGTCAAGCTCAGTGCCAAATGGAAAACAAAGGTTAGAACAAAGTCTTAAAATATTAACTTTGAAATGTTTCTACTGTACTTTGTACTGTATACTGTTTATACTGTAAGTAAATGCAATTTTTAACTATAAAAGAATATTGTGTTCTATAAACCTACTCAAAGGCATCAAAAGTGTCTAAAAATAGAGCATTACACTATATTATTCAAAATTAAGCTTGTTAACAGTACAGAAAATATGTAGAAACTCAGTTAAGCAATTTTAGGTGCACTTTCATAACAAAACGTCATGATTAAACCTAATCTCTATACCTTTCTGCAGGTTATTCTTGTAGTTCAGAAACTCTGAAAACTAGTTAAACTGAGATATACACTGTCACAAGAAGTTGTAGCTCATATAAAAGTCTGAATGGAAGTTGACACTTACTCCATCGTGCTGAGGTGATCCGGTCTGAAGAGCGTCTGTGAGCGCAGTAAACCGCAGTGGAGGAGCTCACGTTTTCAATTTAGTAGAACATTGTCTCACTCTTCTTCATTTGATGTCGAGACTGATCGGTTACACGATAAATCGTTCAAAAGTTTTGGAGAACAAGGAGTATCACGTCAAACCAAACAGTAACCGCATCACATGAGCTCGTATCCATCCGCCGCCGCGCCCCTCAGAGCAGAGTCCAAACTAACGGAGCAAGTTCAAGCCGAACTTCAACCTCGAGTCCATATACAAGTCTGCAAAACTCTGTGATGTCCCGTTTGATCGTTGATTTAAGTTCACTGCATTCGCGTTTTAGAAATGCTTTCCCCTTTCGAAATGCAGAGGATAAATCAATTCTGGTGATTATTCAACTGGGTCCAGATTGCCAGAACCAGACTGGGTGTATATCGAAGCACGAATCTAACACAGATACCCTTGTATAGCACTATTTAACCACATGCGACGAGGAAGGACACTATATTACACTATGGAGATGTAACTCTTGTTGCAGCCCTGTTGCATCAGACCTGCTGGAATGTTGCCCGAGTTGAAACTTTGTTGCCACATTTGTCCTGATCCGTTTATGCTTTGGACATGTATAATGAGGTTTCATCTTTAAGACTATTGTTTGCAAAAGGGGGAAAAAAAGTCAAGACTTTTGCTGTAAAAACACTCATTAGCTTGTTTTGATTCGCACCGCTCTTTCACCTCTGTGAAAAGGAGACCGGGGCTAGTTGTCACACTGAGAAGTTGTCACAAAGGCTGTATCTCAGAAACAACAGGGTTTGAAGTGAAAAGCTCAATTACACAAATGTATGTGTTACTCTAGCTGTGGTTTGTATGTTGTTCAAAGATTTCTTTACGTTTTGTGTGCGGGGGTGAATGCTGTCCTCTAAACTAAATTTAGGCTATCGTCATATTTATTCTGTGGCTGTTGGATATCTAGCACACATTCAGACATGTGTCAAGTAGATATAGAATAAGGGGACATTTAGATGAAGAGTGGAACTGTGTTTTCTGGAAAAGGGTGACAAGTCGGGGCAAGTTGTCACATCTGAAATGCATTTGAAAGATATTTTATTTTATTTTTTAATAAAATAATACTTTATTCAGCCAAGAAACATTCAATTAATTAAACCTGACAGTAAAGGAAATGATTCCTTTTCAGATGTGTTTATTTAAACTTCATGTTTCCACAAAAAATATGAATTTGTTTTCAACATTTATAATAATAATAAATATTTCTTGAGCAGCACAGCAAATCAGCATATTAGAATGATTTCTGAATGGCATGAAGACTGAATGACTGCAAAAATATCATCTTTGTTATAAGAATGAATTGTATTTTAAAATATGTAAAAAATATATAAAAATAATTCTTGGATTAACGTTTGAAAATCTGTTTAAGCAACAACACTGCAATATTCTGTCTACAAATCTGACCCATCTTGAGAAATATTCTAGTAAGTAATGTGACCACTCTCCCCGATTAATTTTACTGCATCTTGCAGTTCTGTTGAAAACACAAAATAATAAAATATATACATATAACAAATTGATATTTAATATATTTAATTGATGTTGTTTTGTTTTGTTTTTTACAATAAATCTAGTTTATATAATCTTTAAATACTGAAAAATGCCTAATACTGAGGAAAGTTTAAATATTTAAAACATGAATTTTGAGATCACATAACTCACTTTTTAGTTTCATACTCCGTTACATTAAATTTCTAACACAATCTTATACTTGGATCTGTTGCACACTTCTCACTGTGAAACTAACTACAACTGACTGAACCACCTCTTGCCCTGTTGCCAAGTCAAAGTGAATACTGTTCTCTCGCTGCTTTTCTCATCCTGTTACCGGGGGCTTACTTTTTTTTTGATCTTCTCCAACTTTACAATTTTTTATTGCAATCGATGATCAATCTGCAAGCACCATTTAAAATGAATAATATTTCCAGACTCCATCACATTTCAGCTCATTTCTGAATCAAGTTTATTGTTATGCCCCAAATGCTCATGCTGAAGATGTACATTGTAAAATATACATTGCAAAATAATTTGTTTTCTGAGCAAGAATGAGGTCATTCTCAGATTCAGAGTGCCCTCTATCTATCAATGACACTCCACTGCAGACTGTCTTTCACATCTGTCAGAAGAAAACCATTTTGTTTTATTTTTTAGCTTTTTTTTTTTTCATTTCATTCTTTGTGATTTGTCATCATAACAATATTTGCAGTAAGAATAGCAGTTTTGTGATATCCATCCTTGCTTCGCTGCCATGAAGACTCTGGTACATTGATAAAGGTTACACCATAATTTCATCACCAGCTTGCAAAGAATCCTGCCCCCATTAATGTTTTATGTTCTATCTGGGGTAACATTAGAAATGCACACATGGGTTGTAAGAAATTCTGTTGCTAAGGTGCCAGTTATACTCTTACATCTGTAATTAGTGGGGAATTATGATAATTTTTCTCTTTTTAAAATAGCGTTTAAATGAGAGAATATATCAAGGCTGAGTAATCAGTTTGTGAGATTTTGAGACATGAAAGCGCTGTGGGAGTGTGCTCTGTTTTCCAAAGGAATTATGTATTTTGATGGGTTTTTGAGGGTAATAATATGGGGTTTAAAAGAAAAATATTTAGCTTATCACCGGTCACAGTGATATCAGAGGAGAGGGAAAAAATCAGACATTTTCTGCATGAGACAGATGAATGATTTTCTTTCATCAGATCAACTGCCAACTCACTATTTTATTTAGCGTGGGCAGACACAATACTAGAGAGTCTGATTTTATAGACAGAACAAAATATATAAATTCCTAATCATACGAGTGACTGAAAAATGTCAGAAGAAAGCTGTTGCTACTATTATTATTTATCTTTAACTTTATTTAGATATGTCCCTATAATAATTGTTGTACTTTCTTATTTGCCACTGGTAGGAGCCATTTTACACACATTTGAAATGTGAACATTTTTGTTCCTCCTTTTTAATCACAAAAGCACACATAGTACACTAAGAGAGTTATTTATTTACATAAACCTATTTAATTAATAAGTTTATTCATTGCTCTAATCAAAGAATGCTGGTGCGTCATATAGGTTTAACAAAACACCAGGGATGGCGATACATTTATTTACTCCTATGCTCATATTCCTTCTTTTTTAAAAAAAATCTCATTTACTTATTGTACTTGCAAACCAACTGTGAGTTTATACATTAAAAATTTCATCGCTTCATCTCATTTGTGCTCAGATGTTTTCATACGTTAGTTTTCAGCAGCGCAATTAAGTGCAATACTACATTATATGAAATATGGATTTCTAAAAAAAGATTATATAAAAGTAACAGTTCATTTCTGAAAATGGTAAACCCTCCTTTTTGCATTCTAAGATGTGTAAAATGCAAAGCAAACACGCAGCAAAGGTAGAGGGATTGTCACTGTTCTTTGACAGTGTTCAGACATGTAACCTGCAAAACAAAGGTGAGGAAGGAGTGCGTTTGACAGCTCTTTGTTGTCACTTTTCAACAGATGACAGCTGAAAGGTGCGAGATCTATATGAAGTACTCTGCTTCAGCACTGCACTGCTTGTTTTCCAGCGTGCATTATTTGCTGAATCCTTAAGAATCTATAGAGAAGATTAAAAACCGCACCCATTCACTGTGTGCTGTTAAGCTTTAGTAAATGAGCTCTCCTTTAAAAACATCAAATGTATGTTGTTTGAAATATATGTTGAAAAGGTATTTGCATTTTAAATTGTTTCACATTTGACTTTCACGGTTGACAGAGTACTTTATTTATCAGAAGCTTTCTGTGGAAGGATGAAGAAAATAAGACTCGATAAGACTGGCTTCTGGCAAAGCTTTTTTTCTCTGATGCACATGGTCAGAATACTGAATATACTGAATGATGGATATTATTAATCATTCATAAGATAAATAACATTTCTTAATTTTGTATCTTAACTGACCTGAGTAAACCTAATGTTGTGCTCTGAACAGTTTGTCATGAAGAGGATTCTCTTTTTCTTTCTTTTTTGAAAAATGCTAGTTAAAATTGTATATTATTTTGTAACATCGTTTTGATTTTTTTTCCCCCGACCTTGTTATACTTGCGGTGTCAAAAAATGATGGCTTGCAAAAATCGCTTATAAATGTCTTGTTATTATATATTATTACCAAATATTGGATTCATTGGATTCTTTTCAATCTTTTTATCATTCTTTTCTTTTCAAGGTTTTGTATTTCTTTTTGGAACTGATTAATCATAGGCCTCATTAAACATTGCTTATGGAGTTTTGGAATGAATATTGCCAAAAACATTTCCACTGAAAATTGTAAATAAAATAAGAATAACCCCAGGTTTGCGTGGAGATATGTTCATGTTATTGTATTTGACAGTCCAGTTCAAATCCCTAATAAGGGAGCCATGGCACAGCTGCTTCTTGGTGATGCAACTGTTACAAAACAAATTAAAAATTTTGGAAATACCAAAGTCACCAAATATTCTGTAATTAAATGACCCAAAACTGTATCTGTGGATCATGAAATATTGCATGTATTATAAGCCTGTGTATTTTCCTTTATTTTTATTTGTTAAGTCCTTATTTAAATCCTTATTTAAATTACAATGAACAGCTTTGCCTACATTTTTCAAACAGTAGGAAAGCAGTTGATACGAACGTTAATCCTTATCAATATTTAAGGTTGAGGTTAACACGTTAAATCTCATGGTATGGGACCAAGACATACACATTATACATTAAACATTTAACATTACAGACATTACAGATTACACTTTAAACGCTATACATATTATTATTATTATGTTTTTTTTTAGCATCTACAAAGCATGTTTTATTTAACCAGTGGGTGGTACTTGCTTGGAAAGGTGCTCCTTATTATGAAGTGTCCTGTGTGCGTCACCTGTACCACTAAATTTATTCCCACTTGTTTGCATTTTGGTTGCTGACACACATTGGCTTGTGACTAATAGAACAGGCACAGTCTTTGGCATGGTTGTTACTGGAAAACAACAAGATTACATAACCAATCTCTGAAATAAAGAAATAAAAATCATCTATAATCTGTTTAGGAGGAAATGGGAAGAAATACACCTCACTAATTATCCAGTCCGTTATTGAATCACTTAAGCTGAAGGTGTAGTTTTGTTAAAACAAAAACTTTCCTCAACCCTCATATATATTATTCCAAATTCACCCGTGAGAACACACACCCTCTCAAACATAAGAAATGTGTCTTTGTCCATGCATAAAACGACCCTAATATGATTCAAAATGTTGTTTTAGGACTATGGATATTGAATGCAAGAATTTAAAAAGATCAATGACACACTGAATGTAGTTTGTACATAATGGTTTGATTTTCTTCCACATGATATAGCATTTTTACTTTTAATTTCATTTTTTTTTTTTTTTAATGCAGTGCATGCCCTCACTTATTCTTTTATTTATTTTCCTTATAAGTTTATAGTGTCTTTCAA
>JAUMHG010000059.1:6881001-6905752 GCA_032359395.1 Enteromius anoplus
AACCCATGGATGCAGCGGAAGCTACGCAACTTACCGGCATCCCGTGTGAGCATGTGGCGCTATTTTTTCCTCATGCCGCTTGGCTGCAACCGCGCTTGATTTGTGAGGCGTTAATTCAGCATAATGATATTTCAGTTTTTACATTAAATAATGTTATAATAGGCTATGCCATTTTAGATATTAAATCTGTGAGATAAAGCTTGGCCTATTCCACAGCTCAATGTAAACATAAAGAGACAACACAGTACGAACCCATACGGGCACAAAACACCATCAGGATCAAACATATGCTAAGACTAATTAGGCTTCCTAATAACGTAATAAAAAAAAAATTAATAAAAAAAAAATTAATTAAAAATTAATAATCAAATGTCAAGGTTTGGGCAGGGAATTATTAGAATGCCCAGAAAATTATAAAGCATTACCTTTTATTAGTTTGCTAAACATTAACAGTAGCAAAATATTATGGATGAACATGATTGTTGAACATGATGTTTTCTATTTATAAAAAAAAAAAAAAGAATTCTTTTGATGACAAATATAATTTTCAGCATCATTACTCCAGTTCTCAGAGCCATTCGTATTATTCTCAAAAACATAAACATCATTGATATTGAAATCAGCTGTACTGCTTAATATTTTGGTGAGAATTGTTCAAGTTCAAAAGTTTTACAACAGTAAGATATTTAAGGGTTTTTAAAGATGTTTCTTCTGCTCATCAAGGCTGCATTTATTAGATTGAAAATCCAGAAAAAATGAAATATTGTGAAATATTATTTCAATTTAAAATGACTGTTTTCTGTGTGAATATATTTTAAAAAGTAATTTATTCCTGTGACACAAAGCATCATTACTCCAGTCTTCTGTGTCACTTTCAGACCTTTCAGAAATAAGTCTGATATGCTGATTTATTACTAGAATTGTCAGTGTTGGAAACAGTTGACATTCTATATAAACTGTATTATTTTATTAATTTTAATTACATCTTAACACTGTATGTATTGTATGGTTAAATATAGATGGGTTTATTTAACCATATTTAACCAAGTTTTTTTTTAATTTTTAAGGTAATTCATAATAGTGCTACATTTATACTGCATCTACCACTTATTTACTTCTTTTCATGCAGGCTCATGCAACACTAAACTTATACTAAAACTCTTTTATTTTCTTTTTTTCAAAGCTTCTGAATGTATTTCTTTCTGTTTCGCCTTCTTTCAGCATCTACCTGGTGACAGTCACTTCCCAGGCGGTGGGTGGCAGCACAGAGACTCTGTGTGCACAGATCCATGAGCCCACAGAACCACTTTCAATAGTAGTAACTTTGAGAACTGACAATCAAAACCTGACCATCCTCCAACAGGGCTCCATTAAAAAAGATTTCTACAAATGTGTCCCTTTTAAGGTCAGTATACTTATTATACATAGCTGATCAGAACAGAGAGATTGACACTACTTGCACTAAAGCTCTATTTTACAGATGAGAGCCTGATAAAATACTTGCATTAGGCTGCGGTTATTTGCACTACTGCAAGTCTAAATAGCGAAAGAGGCTATTTACACTAAGTGCAAATAGCAATATATGTTTTATTTACACTCGTTTTAAATAGCAATAAGATTCTATTTACACCGAAAATGTCGTATTTCATATTTTCCAGCTATAGATGTTATTTACAATAAGTGAAAATAGCAGTATCTTATTGATTTTCTAGGCTATTTACATTAAGTGCAAACAGCTATAGATTAGCCTACACTATATTAAAATAGCTGGATTGTACAATTTAATGGAAATTAAATACATTTTAATTTAAATTATTAAATGGATGCCAGCTTATTGGGACAATAAAACCCTTCCTACACCTACCCTAACGATACTTTATTTTAAAAGTTTAAGACATTTTCTTACTTTATTTATTTATTTATTTTGTAATAATGCTTTCTGATGTGATTTGAAATGGAGGAAAAAAGTTGGCCAAAAGTGTATTTGAACCCGGGACGATTGCATCAAAAAGACATTGGTGAAGACTTTTTCATCTATGCCACAGGAACTGATCTTTTTGATATATTTGAAGTTTAGTATAAATTGACACTGTTTAAGTGTAGTCTATATTCTGTAAGTGGTGTTATACACTCACTGCTGTCTTGATTTGTATCTTGCAGGTCCCTGTAGTCACCATGGAGTCTGTTGCATCTGTGGATGTTGTAATCCGAGGGGGAAAAACGTCTCTGAACAACAACACTAAGATCGCCATAATCCCCCCCAAAAATCTCCTTCTCATCCAATCAGACAAGCCTATTTACAAGCCTGGACAAACAAGTAATACTTCTCTTTTTAAATTATTCCTAAAAAGTTTAAGATGTCACTTGTCTCATTTGGTCTTATTAATATGAACCTTTGAGTCTTTCTTTTTTTTTTTTTTTTTTGCAAAGTGTGTTAATATTCTGTCTCAAATGTTCTCTTCCCCAGTTAAATTTCGCATTGTGTCTCTGGATAAAAACTTCTTGCCTTACAATCAAGTGGTAAATTCATTTTAATTTAATTTAATTTTCAGTTGAAGTGACATATAAATACATATATTTGCTATGAAATATATCTGAAATGGCTTTCTTCTGTCTTACTTTTGCAGTTGCCAACTGTTGAACTCCAGGTAAAATGCAAGCAGCCACATTCTGTTTATTGTTTGTTACTCACTTAAATGCAGGTTGATTCCACTGTAGGCTTTTTCAGTATGTGCCACTGTTGTTTAGGACCCTTATTCAAATCGCATCGGTCAGTGGTTGAATCAAACCACAACGATTGGCATTTTGGATCTGTCCCACTCCATGTCTCCAGAAGCTGCTCAGGGTTACTACACCATCACTGCTTGGGATGAGAAGAACCAACAAATATCACACAGCTTTGAAATTAAGGAATATGGTCTGAAACTAAATTAAACTTTTTTCTTTCAATCCAGTATTGATCAGCTTTTAATGTACAATTTTTAAATGCATTTTTACCCCCACGCATCTTTTAGTTCTGCCAAAATATGAAGTGAACATCGATTTTCCATCCGTTATAACTGTCAAGGACAAAAACGTCACTTTGAAAGTTTGTGCAAAGTAAGAATTTAATACAAATATTGCTAATTTCTTTAGTGATAAATGAAGCACATAGCCGGACGTCTGAGATATGTTCAGCCTGATGAAATACGTTTTTTCACTGTCTTTAGATACACTTATGGCAAGCCTGTGCTGGGGTCTGTGAATGCTCAAGTGTGTGGACAGAGCTATAATATGTATTATATTAGAGCTGATGTCTCTGACAACACTGCCATATGCAAGAAATATTCAATGAGGGTAAGTTATCCTCTGCAAAAAAACGTCTAGGTTATGAAGGTAACCCTTGTTTCCTGAAGGAGGGAACAGAGACGTTACATATGGGAACTCACATGAGAGACCAATTGCCTTTGAGCTTTAAGAAAAGGCCAAGGAACATTGCCGTGCACAGATTGCATCCAGGTGCATCTCATCACTATATGAGTACAAAAGGGCACAGATGCAGTGCACCTGCAGCTTTTTCGCTGAGGAGCTGAGCCGGCGTCAGGACGACCCAAGGTTGTGCCAAGGAGATGTAACGTCTACGTTCCCCTTCAGCCGAGTCACTCCGACATTACATATGGGAACAGACCCGTGGAAAAGGCCACGACCCTAAGGCGCGTTACGCGGAGACCCCCGTGCCAAAAGGCAAGCGTGACAGCAGAGGAGTCTGCATGTAACCTTCCCAACGCCCTGGGGGCCAAAATTGGGGGCCCCACAGGGCTGCCAGTTGTTACTGAAGCAGTTGGTTGGCTATCTTGGGCTGGATGCAATCTGTGCACACCAATGTTCATTGGCCTTTTCTTAAAGCTCAAAGGCGATTGGTCTCTCATGAGAGTTCCCATATGTAACGTCGGAGTGAATCGACTGGGGAACTGTTACTTTTTAGGCTTTTAATAATTATCATTTATCCTCTCAAATTCTCTCTATATTATACGTTTGTAATGTACATTACAAAAGTACACTTATTTTGTTGACTTACATACTAAAGTAAAGTACCTGACTACTGACTACTACTGTAGTGTGTTATTATTGCATAGTTAATACATTTTTATTATTGCAAAGTTAATACATATTATTGCAAAGTTAATACATTTTTGATGTACAAAATTATAGTTACCACAATGCTTGTGCACTTTAACCATATGTCTTTTTTATTAAATCAGACTGACAAGACTGGCTGTGTGTCTCGGGTGATAAATGTGGAAGAATTTGGTTTCACTTCAAGCGGACATTTTGAAGTGAATAGTAAAGTTGAAGAGTCTGGAACAGGTGAGAGTGTAAGACAAACAACTATTGTCCATTTCTATTCTGCAAGATTTTGTAACAAAACATGGATTTTTGTTCCTCCAGGTATAACTATGGAAGGATCTACCTCAGCTGTGTTTACCAGTGACTACGTCAATGTTCAGTATGAAGACACACCAAATACATACCGGCCTGGCGTGGCCTTCAAGGGAAAGGTAACTACTAGGTTAAGGTCATTAGCTTTACTGATATTTAAAGAGCAAATTACCTTTGCAGTCTACATGGTACCATAACTTTTTTTGCAATGAGAACATTTAGCAGTTTACTTTTGTTAGGAAGGTAATTTTCTCTTTACATGTTTTTTTACACAGGTTGTGGTTACTAATCCACAGTCCAGTGTGTTGAAAAATGAGCAGGTGATTGTATCTGCACAGTATGGTGACAAAAGTGTCAACGTGACACTGACGACAGACATCAATGGTTCTGCCCGCTTCACATTCGACACTTCGGATTGGTTAGAATTACCTGTGCAATTACAGGTTAGTAGTGATTTTTAATTTTTGGTATATACATAAACATCAAATTCAGTATACTAACGATTTTCCAAATTTTTTTTATTAGGTACGTCATAAAGGAGGTAAAGAACGGACTGATTTTGAGGCTTTTAGATACTATCCATCAGGCTATCTCTACGTAAGACCTTTTCACTCCAAAAGCAAAAGTTTCCTGATGTTGACAACAGCTCCAGAGAAGCTCAGCTGTAACAGTGATGCAACAGTGACGGCCAGTTACATCATTCAGGGCGGTGCGCTGAAAACAGGCCAGAAAACCTTGGATTTCTTCTACATTGTATGTTTAACACTCTTTTTTTTAAACAATGGTTAACTTAAACAAGGAATAAAGTTGAATTAGTTTATTACTGAATGAATTCTATAACAAACTGTAAAATGAGGATATGAACAATAGTCTTGGAAACTAATTCTTAATTTACAGAGATTTGTTTGTTTATTGAACCAGTTGTTAAGTCTAAACTCACGTGACAAATGCTCTATCAGATCCCAAAAGAAACAAGAAGCAGTGCTAACAACTTAACAAGTGGATGGTATCATATTCCGATATACGTATATATAACCTATACTGGACTTTTTGTTTGTGGGCCTTTCAGGCCTTTAGTTTTGTCTTCAGCAAGTAAACTGCATGCTCAGTCGGGAGTAGATTGACTGGATCACTGCAGAATATTCCACTTTTTTTTACTTCCAAAAACGTCAAGGTTACGAACGTAACCCACGTTCCCTGAAAGAGAGAACAGAGACGTTACATATGGGAACTCGCCAGAGAGACCTATTGCCTTTGAGCTTTATACAAAATGCCAATGAAAATTGGCGTGCACTTGATTGTGCTCAGGTGCACCTTGTCACTGTGTGAGTTTAAGAGGACACAAGCGGAGTGTGCATGCAGGTTTTCGCTTAAGAGCCGAGCCGGCGTCAGCGCGACCTCAGAGTCGTGGCAGGTGAAAGTGTAACGTCTCCGTTCTCCCCTTTAAGGAACGTGGGTTACATTCGTAACCTAGATGTTACCCTTTCAGTCGAATCATTTCGACGTTACATATGGGAACACCCTTGGAACAGGCCACGACTCTAAGGCCGCGTTACGCGGAGACCCCCCGCCGTGAGGCGAGATACTTTTCAAGTTCCGCAGTGGAGGATCTGCACGTAACCTTCCCAACCCTCTGTGGCCCAAGAAGAGGGGCAGACAGAGTTGCTTTCAGCGGTGCTGAAGCAAGTGGTTGAGGGCAGAGAACATACTTTAACACAGTTCTCGCATGTGGTATATGAAAATACAATATATCGATAAGATTTTATGGATAAAATTGAAGGGAAACACAGCCTTCTGGCTGACTGGGGAATTTTAAGGTTTTTTTGTTGCACACCTACTGGGCAAAGGAGACCCAAAGAAGCGCAGCTGGAGCTACTCTGCTGTAGTTCGACTGTGGGGCAGGGAGGTCTCAGGTTACGCCCATTTAAGGGAACACTGAGATAGGTCCTCTCGCTCACCTACTGTCCTGATCAAGGACTGGAGAAGACACGGCCTCTATGCAGAGGTCGTAAAACCTGGCGAAGGTGTTGGGTGTCGCTACAGATATCTGCTAAAGAGGCGCCATGAGCCAGTGCATAGGACGAGGTGACACTCCTTGTTGAGTGCCTCCTCCCGGGGCAGAGCTTGCAGGTTCACCACCTGATCGCGGAAAGGCGTGGTGGGAACCTTGGGCACGTAGCCGGGCTGAGGTCTCAGGATGACGTGAGATTCAGCCGGACCGAACTGTAGGCACTCTTCATCGACAGAGAAGGCTTGTATATCCCCTACCCTCTTAAAAGAGGCCAGCGCAATGAGAAGTGCTGTCTTCAGCGTCGGATATTTTATATCGGCCGACTGAAGTGGCTCGAAAGGAGATAACCGCAGGCAATTTAAGCGACCAGTTCTCAAGAGGTCAATAGGTGTGTTCTTGGGGGATTAACCCGACGCGCACCCCTAAGGAATCGTACGATGAGCTGATGCTTCCCGAGGGATGCACCCTCCACTGCGTCGTGATATGCGGCTATGGCAGCGACATACACTTTAAGAGTCGAAGGGGACAGCCTGCGCTCCAACTTCTCTTGCAGGAAGGAAAGCACCACTGTGGTCGTGCATCTCTGTGGGTCCTCTCCACGGGAGGAACACCATTCGACGAACAGACCCCATCTCTGAGCGTAAGCCTGCCTCGTAGAGGGAGCCTGCGCTTGAGAGATGGTATCTACGACAGCGCTGGAGAGGCTGGAGAAGTCTGCCGCATCCCGTCCAGGAGCCTGAAAAGTTTTGAGAGGATCTACTGTTTTGTACCTGAACGTATCTAGGCAGTTCAGCATGGCCAGCACACACCCACTGGTGAGTCGGGCGGTCATTTCGACCGAGATAAGAGATCCTCTGCACTGGGGAGAGTTTGCTCTTCTCTCGGTTGACCTGAAGACCCAGATGGCTGAGGTGCCGAAGCACTATGTCCTTGTGCATGCACAACAGATCATTCGAGTAAGCTATTATCAGCCAGTCATTGAGATAGTTGAGGATGCGAATGCCCAGGTCGATGGCTGCAAACCAATCCCGGCCCCGAATGCATGTTAGTATCACTTTGGTGTGAGCATCTTAAAAGGCATCTTGAGAAGGGACCGATTCAAAGCGCTCAGATCCAGAATCAACCGACCACTTTACTGGGCACATTGAAGTAAGGGCTGTAAAACCCCGACCTCATCTCGGCTGTAAGGGACAGGCTCGATTGCTTCCTTCGCCAGTTGGACAGCAATCTCCGCGTGCAGTACGGCAGCTTGGCTCTCTAAGCGGACTGCGGTAGAGCGAATGTAGCGATTCAGGGGTGGGCACCTGGCGAACTGAATCGCATAGCTGAGGCGTACCATCCGAATCAACCACGGCGAGGGGCTGGGGAGCGCAACCCAGGCTCTGAGCTGCGTCGACAGGGGTATCAAGGGAGGGTTGACCACCGTGCCAACAGTGGGGCAGCCCATAGTGGGACAGGGACAGGGACTGTTCGTCTGGCTGCGCTAAGCAGCACTTACCTGTCTCCCTGGATCCCGCGCTGGCGACACAGTGTCCCGGGTCGGCATCTGAGAAGACAAAAAAGTTGTGTTAGATGGAGACCTTCGGGCACATTTTTGTTAAAACTTGCTCTCTCTGTGTACAAAGAAGCTCCTGGCCCTCCACCAGGAGTGAGGACAGAGATGTCATCGGTGTAACCCGAAGAGCAGTCTGGCGGAGCCGCATCTCTATCCCCCAGAAACCAATCATCCAGTCGCGAAGGGTCGGCTGAAGGCGCACGCGGCACCTACAAACCGATTGACCACGGGCGGGGCAGACACTGCAGCGCGATGCCGTCCCGAGGCGGCTTCAGCCTCACCATCCGACTCACTCTCTGATGCTGCCGAAGACATCTCATCCTCTCGGGGGGCTCCGAAGGAAACACTCAGCCCTGTTACAGTGGGAGGGGTCTCCTCCAGAAGGACCACGGGACTATGCGGTGTGGCAGAGGAGGGGACGAGGCGGACGAGAGGCGGACGAGAGGCGGGACCTTAACGTAGCCATGGTCATACGCTCGCAACGAGCGCATTGACCATTCACAAAAGCTGCCTCAGCGTGTGCTCTGCCCAGGCACGCGAGGCAACGATCATGCCCGTCCGAAGAGGTGAGGAAACTCCCGCACCCAGAAACGCACGATCGGCTCGACATTCCGGAGATCTGCATGTGCACTCCGCTTGTGCCCACTTATACTCACACAGTGACAAGGTGCACCTGAGCGCAATCAAGTGCATGCCAATTTTAATTGGCCTTTTGTATAGAGCTCAAAGGCAATTGGTCTCTCTGGCGAGCTCCCATATGTAACGTCGAAGTGGTTCGACAAAAAGAGTGACTTCTGGGTTGCTTTTGCTGTATGCTTTGTGTCATTGTCCATTTGTACAATCACCTTTGCTCAATTTGACTGAATTTGGGCAGAAAGTATACACTGTCCTCTGTCTCATCATCACTAAACACCAGTAACCCAGATCCACTGGACGCTACAGTATGCATGTTCATGCAATCACACCGCTTAACCATGCTTTACAGATTATGTTGTATGCTTCGAGCAGTTCCAAGTCTTCTTAAATGCGATCTGCAATGATGTCATAATAATCGTGTTGCGTTGCGGTCTGTGGAGTGGCATACAGTATAATGCAGACTCTTTTTCTAATAATGTACCAAAATGTTAAATTGCCCATATGTGTTCCTGCTCTCTCTCTCTCTGATGGATTTGATTGGTTTTTAAAGTCTAAAAAAACAAAAACGCAGATGCTAAACAGGGGAAGTGAGCGATCTTTAAGGCGGTGGAGAATAATTAGGGGGTAATCAAATAATGAGGAGATTGGTAGCAGCTGCGATCGTTTGTGCGTGCTCCTCCTGAAACTTGATTTATCAAATTGCCATTTATATAACCGTTTGTGTTTTGATCAGCAGCTAAAAAAAAACAAACAATTGTGCCTATGTCCAAATGTACAGTACATGGACCTGAGGTGTATATAATGAATATTGATTTTTAATATTATATATTGTAATATTATAATATCTAACTGCACTCCAGGTCTTGTCCAGAGGCAGCATGGCTCAAAATGGTCAGCTGTCTGTGAATGTAAAGACCAGAAAAGGTACACAGCTTTTCTCTATTAACAATCACGTTTTTCTTCTTATAAGTTCATTTTATGGTTTTTGTTGTTTGTTTTCACAAATGCTCTCTCTCTCTTTCATAAAAGAAATCAAAGGAGAACTTGCATTCACACTGAAGAAGACAGCAGCTCTGACTCCATACGCTCAGGTGGTGATTTACACAGTTCTTCCCAATGGAGAAACAGTAGCAGACAGTATGGACTTCCCCATTGAAGAATGTTTACCAAACAAGGTCAGAAAATCCCACATGAAATCCCTTTTCAGAAGACAATGAGCCCAAGCTTATGGTTAATGTTTGATGAGAGTGTGCCTGTGCTTTTACAGGTGTCCTTAAAATTCTCTTCTCCCACCGCCCTGCCTGGAGAGAGGACATTTCTTAACTTGAAAGCCAGTCCTGGCTCCTTGTGCTCTGTGAGGGCCATTGATCAGAGTGTGCTGCTGCTGAGACCAGAGACCGAGCTGGATGCAGCCGCTGTATGTTAAACCATAATTTACATTACAGCTATAATGAATCGATAATCTCTATTTTAAGAGATGAAAGAGAACCCAAGAGTTAGATTTAAAAATAAATGGCTAAAAGTAAAGGATGTATGACCAACTCCAATCCAAAAGAATACTACTGTTCTGTGTGATTTAGAGGTGGAAACAAAATGAAAAGAAACAAAAAGTGGGATTAAAGGGATGTCAGTTCAACCTGTAATAGAAAAAAAAAAACATATATACAGTATATATATCAAATACATGCACATAGGTACCAGAGCAATCTGAGCAGTTTCATTTCAAAGTGCGAAATAAGCTACGTGCATGCAACGTCGTGGTCAGTTAAGTCATGAAGCTTCCAAAAAGATGATTAACGCTGCCTTAAAATTGTGCAAGCATGTGATATATTTTATATGAGCCATATTTAAGAACATGTCTTTGAAATGTTCTGGAGCAGCCCAGTGATGTCTTACTCATCTAACACGCCTGACCTGAAGTGGGTCAGAAAAGGTAAAAAGAGTTGAGAGTAAATAAGATTTGTGTCAGAACTGCGTCACATTCAGCAGCAGCAGCTCTTAAAGAAATAACAGCCAAAATAACCTTTTATAACCAGCTGCTGTGATGTCTATTAAGGACAAAGAAAAAAAAGCTATATTTAATTTGGAATGTGTCTGATGATTTCAATTTCAATTTCTGTATATTTCTGCTGAAGTGCACAAGTAAATAAGACATTTATTATAATGGGTTATGTGAAGATTGTTTTAAGTTCACTTAAATGAGAAGTTCTTTTTTTCAAGTCTAAATGTGAAAATTGATAGCTCTCGATTACAGTATACTGTAATGTTGAAGACTATAGTCAATGGTTAAAACATTTTTTTGAGGGGGAAGGGGGACAATTTTATAAAGAAATCAGTATTGGTATTTTAATGGTTTTATGTGAAGATTGTTTGGTTTAATGGTTTTGTGAGATAGCTTTGTAATGTTGAATGGCTATTCAATGATTCTACTAGGGGAAAAAACAATTCCAGAGACATCAGAGTAATGCTGGCCTTCAGTCACAAAAAAATTATATTATACAAATATAAAAAAATGCATTGGCTTTGACATTTTTTCAATGTTTTATTAGCATTTTAATGTTTCAAATTTATATTTTAACAACTGTTGATTTTAATGCTTATTAAAAATAGCATTAAAAATAAATATAGTTTGGTGAAAAATATAATATTACTTTTTACTTAAAATGTTATTGTTTAAAAATAATAATATTTAATAGTTAAAAAAAAAGAAAACATATATTAACAAAACTGCTTCACCCTTTTATTAATATTTTAAAAGGGTTTTTAAAATCAAAGTTGATAAGGCATATGAAAAAAATGTTTTAACTTTTAACTTTAACATGTTTAATTATGTTTTTGAGTAATTATTAGGTGACTCAGTCCTATAGTTCAATAACTGCCAATATTCTGCAGGTGTTTGGAATGTTACCAGTCCAGATTTTGTCAGGTTACCCATACAACACTGAGGAGCTAGAGCCTTACCCCTGCCAACCTCCCTTGGAGGAGATAATCCCACTCGCTGAACCTGTGAGGCGCAAGCGATCCCGTTTCTATTACCCTTACTACAGCGACAAAAATGATGTCTACAACATCTTTAAAGTAAGATACACAAAATCTCCCATTTTGTATTTCAGAGGTCATTTTCAGTCTCATCTAATTCTTTCTGTATGCCACCCATCATACACACAGTAACATAACACTTGCTTTTTCTCAGGCAGTTGGAATCAAAATCGCTACTAACTCAGACGTGAAAGCACCTGTTGTTTGTAATTATGACGTGTCGATGGTGATGCGATGTAAGTATCTTTTTAAGGATTTGGAAATACCATTTATCTGATAGCATTCACAAACTATGAATCCAAACAGCTGAAGTTCCGGCAGAAGAGTTTCTTCCTGCAATGAGAAATTCTGCTGGGAAGATCCGCAAATTCTTTCCGGAAACCTGGATATGGGATCTTATACCTGTGGGGTATGAATCTGCACCATAGCATTACTGTATGATGTACACTTGTTTTATTATACAGAAGAAATATATTGTTGTCTTCATCAGGAAATCAGGATCTGTGGATGTTGCAAAGACGGTCCCGGACACCATCACTAAATGGGCGGCAGGTGCTTTCTGCATGTCCCCTGTCGGGTTTGGAGTGGCCCCCGAAACTAATCTCACTGCTTTCCAGCCATTCTTTGTGAGCCTTGCCCTCCCTTACTCTGTTATCCGCGAAGAGACGTTCACTCTCAAAGCCACTGTATTCAACTACCTCCCCAAATGCATCATGGTAAGCCCACTTAATGTGTTACTTGTTTGTTACCAATTATTTGTTTGTCTTGAAGTTTTCCAGTAAAAGAATTTCCTGTAAGGCTGCCACTGAACAAATCTCTGTCTTTAAATAAAGGTGAAGGTCACGCTGGAAGACTCAGCACAGTTCAAAGCTCAGCCGTGCAAAGGCTGCATTTACACTCAGTGTGTTTGCTCTGAAGAGAGCCAAACCTTCCAGTGGATTGTTACACCCTCTGCACTGGGTAAGCCAGATACTTTGACTACTGTATGAAGAGAGTGTGTTTGCTTCATCTTATTTACCTCATTAATGGTTATGGTTATCAAACACATAATGTAAGTCAATAGGAACCAAAACTGTTTAGTTACAGACTTTCTTTAAAATATCTTATGTACAGTACAGAAAAGACATACAGGTTTGGAATGATATTGAGGTGAGTAAATGAAGAGATAATTTTAACACATCTTGAATTGACTCTCACAGATTTGTTTATTATTTGCAGGATCCAGGGGTACTTTGTTTCTTCTGTGACTCAAATCCACTGTCACTGGTGTGTGTGTGTTTTACAGGAAGGGTGAACGTTACAGTGCGTGCTGAGGCGGTGCAGAGCCGAGAACGGTGTGGGAATGAAGTGGTGACTTTGCCAGACAAAGGCAGAGTTGATACTGTTATGCAGAGTTTACTGGTGGAGGTATGTGTCTTCACTGTATGAGAGCTTTCTGAAATAATAATTACTTTATCAGTACACATTCCTGGTATCTATCTATCTATCTATCTATCTATCTATCTATCTATCTATCTATCTATCTATCTATCTATCATCTATCTATCTATCTATCTATCTATCTATCTATCTATCTAATCTATCTATCTGTCTATCGGTCTGTCTGTCTGTCTGTCTGTCTGTCTATCTGTTAACTGTCTGTCTGTCTGCAAGTCAACCTTTCTGTCAACCTTTCTAGCTGTCTGTCTTTCTGTCAGCTGTCTGTTTGTCTAGCTAGCTAGCTACAGTATCTAGCTATCTTAAAAATACAGCTGACACTGTTATTACCTGTTTTTCTTAGGCGGAGGGAACTAAACAGTCAATCACTCAGAATGAACTCATATGCTTAACAGGTTAGTGGCATTGTAGTGTGTTGTGATGTCAATTAAAATAATAATACATAATAAAAAGTAGATGTTAACATCTGTCATCTGTCAATTACCACATACCACAGATAATAATTTTGACTTTCAGATGTAAAATTCATTAATGCACTTACAGTGGAAATCAATGATTCAAGGTGTTGCACTGGATAAATGTTACCAATTTCAAAACCTATATGTTCTCAAGGGACTCAAGAGACTGGAGCACTGGCTGATGTCACACTCCTTGTAAAAACAAAAGTCTCAATGGATTATTAGAATTAATAGCAAAAGGGATATTGATTTAATAATGTTGGCAGCCACTGTATTTGTTGTGTCAAGAAAAGTCTAGACAAAAAGGTTCCAATATAAATGCAAACATTATTGTAAAAAAAAAAAAAAAAACTATACTTCCTACTCAAAAAAGCTTCCAGTTTCAGTTTTTAAACCATGTGTAGTTTTTCACAAGAAGTGGAATAAATTATTGTCTGTAGTAAAGTACAAATAACCAGTGTTTTTTTTTTTTTTTTTCCAAGACCGTCCACAGGAGACATCCGTCTCTCTCACTCTACCCAGAGTGTTTGTCAAGGATTCTGTAAAAACCTTTGTCACCGTTCTGGGTGAGTCTAAAATGATGTTGCCAAATGTACATAATGTACAATAATTGCTGAATAATGTAAATTTGAAAAGGTCAAATAATCATTAGAATTGCTCTCATTGGGAAATTCTGGTTGATTTTTAAAATCATACTGATGGTTATATGTGTTTTTTGTAGGTGATCTGATGGGACGTGCTCTAAGGAACATTGCTGATCTGTTGGCTATGCCGTATGGCTGTGGAGAGCAGAACATGCTGCTTTTTGCCCCCAATATCTACATCCTTCAGTATCTGGAGAGCAGCGGGCAACTCACTCCTGAGATTAAAAACAGAGCCATAACCTTCCTGGAGAGCGGTGAGGAAAACCATTATGAAATAAAAGATACAGTAAATGTAATTTATAATTATAAATATGATTAAACATTTTCTTGGAAAGCAATCAGATATTGTTTCAAGATAGCTTATCAGAGCACTTCTTGTATCTTCAATTTGCTGAATTTGACAGATGAATCAACTCTGTGTTAAATCAAAACATAGAATGTTTTTCCTTCTTCTTTTTCAGGTTATCAAAGAGAGCTGACATACAAGCATGATGATGGATCTTACAGTGCTTTTGGGAGAAATGATCCTTCTGGAAACACCTGGTAAGTCTGGTGCAGAGACGATGAAAGCATTCAGTTACTAAACTTGTCTTGCTGTATGGATTCTGTCTTCCTGTATGTGGATTTAATGGCCTTCTGGTAAGAAGATGTTTTAGAATAAGAAACCTAGTTCACATGGATTTTGCACATGGAGAGGTCCTGAAAACTAGCTAAGGTACAGTTAGCAAAATTAAGGGTATTTTACAGCACTTTTTATTGTTTCCTCAGGCTAACTGCATTTGTGATGAAGAGCTTTGGTGGGGCAAAAAATTATATATTTATAGATCAGAATAACATCAATCAGGCAAAGGAATGGCTGGGTCAGCAGCAACAGGACAACGGCTGCTTCGCCTCTGTTGGAAAGCTCTACCACATTGATATGATGGTGAGAACAGGACAAACTCAAGACCATTATCTACTACTGAATGAAAGCAATAAATATAGATACGTCTTAATTCATAGTGAGCTCAAGCTCCTGTGTACTTTCATATTATTATATGAAATGTTTTTCCCTATATAATTCTTTGCCTGATGTTCTCCCCCTTTGCTGAAAAATCTTAGTAGATAATAAATATCTTATTAAAATAGCCCAACCTATTTAAAATAAGATTAAGTAAAGCTACACAAGATAATATGATAATATGAAAAAATTAATTGGTCCATAATTAAAATGCATTCTTTGACAACTTTACATTTTTAAATCTTAAGTAACTGGAAAACAACAACAAATAATACTAAGAAATGGTAGATGTGATTGTGAACCTGTCACAGCATTAAGTGGGATGAGGAGATGCTTGCAGATAATGGATCAGAGTCATTTATGAAGAGGGAAATGGCTACTTATTCTGGTGGTTCTGGATTTCACACTCAGAAAATGTCTGTTAGATGGCAATAAATTGAGGAGATTGAAGTTCTGAGGGTGGGAAGGATCTTTGATGATGCTTTTCCTCTCACAGGGTGGCGTCAGCGATGAAGTCACTCTCTCTGCATATATCACCGCAGCGCTGCTGGAGTTAGGAGTTCCGAAAACTGTGAGTAAAACCCCCTTTATGGCTTCAAAGAGATAAATCAAAAAATCTAGCTTGATACAGATAATGTGATTAGTAAAGGAAGCAGACAGTCATTAATTATTTTGTGTGATTTGTAAGGATCTCATGGTGGCGAAAAGCCTTAAATGCCTGAAGGAATCTTCCCGTAACATCACCAACACTTATGTGACTGCCTTGCTGTCCTACACATTCACTCTTGCTGAAGATGAACAGATGAGACGAAGCCTTGTCTCCAAACTCGACCAGCAGGCCATGAGGGAAGGTACTATTAAGCTTTAAAGAAGAGATTAAAGATACTAAAAAACATGAGGATGTGCAAAAAAGAAAAATATATATATATTTTTAAAAGGCTTCTACAATGTATATTTTTCATACCGTAACCATACATTACATGCTGAAGGAAAAATAGATATTGTGCATTACAAATCTGTTCCCACAACTTACTTACTTTTGGCCACATTTTATTAATTTATTCCTTCATGGCCAAATTTACTATCTTGTTAATTTATCTTATAGTATATGTTCATTTAGTTATATTGTTGCCACGGTTTACCTAAAACAAGGAAACAAATCAATACCTTAAAAAATCTAAAAATCAAAAATCAATTTCTCAGGACCCCAGTTTTAAAATTCCAATGCTTTTAGTAATACACACAACCACCAGCCTTCAACGTTCCAGTTTTCGTACTCTGATTATTTCAGGTGTTGGACGATATTGGAGTCTGGCTAATAATGCACAACCGACTGGCTCTGTGGAGGTAGAGACGAGTGCCTATGTGTTGCTGGCTTTGCTCTCAGGACCCTCACTGCCCGGATTTGGACTGAACTACTCTGCTGGCATAGTACACTGGCTAAGCAAGAAGCAGAATGCGAATGGAGGCTTCTCCTCTACACAGGTAATGTTATTTACCTCATGCAGCTTTCTTTAGATACCTCTCTGCCTTTATAATGTGTTTTATTGGTATTGACTGTAAGTGGTGTTGCTCTCTCTCTGTGAACAGGATACTGTAGTAGCACTCCAGGCCCTCGCTAAGTACAGTGCTGCCACCTTTAATCCAGCAGGATCCATTACTGTAACTGTGACCTCCCCGTCAGGCCAGAGGAACCAGTTCACCGTGAACCAGAACAATCGACTGCTTTACCAGGAGAAACAGCTACAGGAAGCTACTGGCACATACAAGCTCAGGGCAGAAGGCAAAGGCTGTGTGTTTGTGCAGGTCCGTGTGCAGATTTCTCTTTTGATGCACATATTGAGAAATCCTAGCAATTGTTCATCTAGAAAATAATATTTTCATAATTTACTCATCTGTATGTTGTTGCAAACCTGCATGACTTATTTTCTTCCGTGAATCACAATTATACAAGGATGAAAATGCTTTATGATAAATACTTATGTGTACAAAGTGATATAAATAACCTTGTCTTTAACATCATACTTTTTTGTCTCCCAGTTTGCATTGCACTTCAATATCCCGCCTCCTCCAGACTCTTTGGCCTTCAGAATTAAAGCAAATCCTGGGGTTTGCAGCAACACGAAGAATTCAGCTTTTACACTAACCACCACTGTAAGGTGAGCCCGATTTTTGAAAAAAATTTAATGCTATATCATTATTTTAGCAATCGTAAATTATTTCTGTTTATTACTACTTGCAAACCTTTATGATTTTTTTCTCATTTGAAACAAAAATATTAACACAAATATTATTTTAAAGAACTTTCATACAGCTCTTTTCCATACAACAACATCAAATCACTATAAAAGTATTCAACTAGGCATTTAAATACTACGAAGTGGCATAAATAAACATAATAAATATTTACTATATACTTTTGTTTAAAGTTTTGAGGTCAGCATTGCATTGTGAAAAAGACTACATAAATGTTACATATATTAAATAAACGCTGATCTTTTGTACTTTCTGTTCTTCAAAAAGTCCTGAAAAAAGTATCACATTTGACACAACAACATTAAGCACATGATCAATATTTTTTTGAATCAGAATATTTATAAAGAATCAAGTGATACTGAAGACTGCTGAAAAACCAGCCTTATGTTTAAAAAATATTTCAATATACAGTTATTTTAAATTGTAGTAATCATAATTTTGTTGTATTTTTGATCATATTCTTGGTGAGAAAAAGAGATTGTTAAAAAAAAATTTTTTTATGATATTATGGCAGTACAGAAGTGCTAAATGAATTAGTAACTCAACATATTCATTTGATGCTACAAAGAAAGAATAAATAAATATTTAACCTAGGTCATGGCCTAACTCTCTGCTGTCTACATATAGAACAATGTGTAGTTGTGAACTCTGTTTGTAATTGTTGGAATGATTATATGACAGGTATAACGGCACACGAGCAGTGACCAATATGGTTATCATTAATGTCAAGCTGCTGTCTGGGTTTAAGTCGGATGAGACGTCTCTGCAGGCTGTGAGTGACACATGAAGGGCTCCGGTCTTCTTTTAATATCAAGTTATACAGCCAGTGTTTGATTCGTTCATCTCTGTCTACACAGCTGAGGGAAGACCCCACCATTAGACGTCTGGATCTGGATAAGGATCATGTCATTTTCTATTTTGATAGTGTAAATGTTTTATTCAAATACCTTGGTTTGAAACCATTTTGGGATGCATCACTGACTTTTTGACAGCAAAAGGGATAAACTGACCGTGTTTACTTAAACGAATAGTTCACACAAATAAGAAGAAGAGCTGAAATTAAACTTACTCTGAGGCCAACCATTGAATAGATAAGTTTGTTTCTTCAGCTGAACAGATTTGGAGAAATTTATCACTACATCACTTGTTCACCAGTGGATGCTTTGAATGGGTGTCATCAGAATGTCTGGTAAAAACATAAGAAACAAATGCATCATTAAGGCTTTTTAACGTTTAAGACATCCATAACAAAGCTTTTTCAATTGTGGCTTTTTCCGTTGTCCTCTAAAATAAAAGTTCAATGGCATTTTTATTTAAAATGTTTTTTTACTACTGAACAGTACTTGATCTGTCCATATTTCTCTCCTGAATCAGATGATGTTTTTCATTACAGAAAACAATATTATGAATAGAGGACTTGTATTTAAGCAGAATGCAACAATTAAAACATCTTAATGATCAATTTGTTCACTACAAACAAACCTTTTACTTCAAAAGACATTCATTCGTTCTGAAGGGACACATTCACTGCAGAGAATCCATTGGTAAGAGATGTAATGCTAAATTTTTCCAGAACTTTTTTTTATGAAGAAATAAACTACAAGTGCATTTACAACAAGTTTCATTTCAAGAGAAATGGTGACACGTTCAATACTTATTTTGCCCACTGTTTGTAAGTAACACATAGAACATAAATCTCTCTACAATAATCATGTAGTAATTTTTTTTCCTTCCATTCCAGTTGAAAAAAAATCAGGAGAAGTCCATCACCCTGCAGCTTGTACAGGAAGTACCGGTGCAGAACCTGAAACCAGCTGTAGTTACCGTCTATGACTACTACAAGATTAGTACGTGTTTATGCACTCTCAAATGCAATATAAGGTTTTCATGATAAACACAGCAACTATAATAAATAAGAAAATAATAATATAATGAATCATTACAGAAATAGGAAAAACAATTTGCATTTTAATGTTTTATTGATTTTTTTTTTAAAATCTAAGTGACATCATGACATAAGCATTGTGTAATTTTCCTTTACAATGGTGAATTTTATTTGACCATAATTCATTTCATTGAGACAAGCTCAACAATGTAGTGCACGAAAAATTGGGTTGTGTTTCTTTTCCTCCAGGCGAATTGTCTGTGACTGAGTACACCTCTCCATGCGCATAAACACTGTTGTAAGTATAGTAAATGTTTTTTTTTTTTTCTTGAAGACCAAATTAACATATTAAAATAATGTATAAAGAACAGATATGAACTTAATTTCATGATATAAATAGATTTCTTGAAAAAAAAAATTATTGACCTGTTGTTTTTCCAGGCAATGATCTGAAGTGCTAATGGCTGAAGTATTGTACACTGGAATATACGGCGTGACAGACTTAATACATGACACTTTTTCTGTTTTTTCTATTACTTTCTTATAGTAATACATTTTGCATTATGAATTTTAGTTGCTATTAAACATTTTTTCAATTTATGCATGTAAAACATTTGTGCCTTGTGATTATTTATCATGTAGATTTAATATTACTGTACATATGCAAATATCTGAATCTTAAAAGAATAAGCTATACTTAATATTAGTGCATATTAGTCAAATATTAAATCCTAATTTCAGGTTTTAAATCTTTCTTGTGGTATCATGGTATATGTGTTCATTCAGTCCAGTTTGATTACTTCTTATGAACTCTAGACTACCTTCCCATCGCTTAAACACTAGACTTAGCGAACCTGCTATTAGCACTCATCACAACGTAAGTTCAATTGAGTTGAACTAAGTTTGCCAGCTGTGCCGTTTAGTACAGGGGCCCTCAAGTGTTGTTACATTTGACACACCTTTGAAGTGAATGACTGAAATAGAAATGTTTGGTTATGAGGTAGCCCTTGTATCCTGGTGGATGGAATGGAGACATTGTGTCCCCCGCAAAACCCCAAACAATTAGGCCTACAGTATACTTCAACACTGCTTGGTTAGACATTTCAAATGACTATCTAAGCTGTATAATGTTTCTCTTTGCTTTCTAAGATGTGTAAAATGTAACGTGAACATGCAGCAAAGGTGGAGGGATTGTTACTGTTCCTTGACAGTGTTCAGGCATGTAACCTGCAAAACAAAGGTGCGGTAAGGGGTGTGTTTGACAGCTCTTTGTTGTCACATCAGCACTACTCTGCTTTGTGTCCAGCATGCATTATTTACTAAATCCTTAAGAATCTATTCAGAGTGATTAAATACCACACCCATTTACTGTGAATGTGTTTTCCTTCAATAAGAAAAATATATTGTTTAAAATGGACATTGAAATGCAAAGTTAAAAAAGGGGGGTTTAAATTTACACATTGTTTCCCATTTGACTTTTTGTATTTATACAATTAGCCTATTTCTGAAGAAAGTTTGAAGAAAAATTCATTAATAACTTTCAAAGAAATAATTTTTGAGGAAAATTATTTGCTACTGGCAAGGTTTTTTTTTCTGATGGTCAGAATACTGAATATATTGAAAATGTAATATTAATAATCAATCATTTTTTGTCCTTTAATTAGACCTCATGCTGTGTTTCAATTATTTTGACCTGGAGAAGATTTTCCAAAGTGACCAGCCAAAAAAAAATAATAATACATTGAGTTTAAATTTAATAATTAATCATTCAAATTTAATAATTAATCATTCAATAATTCATAATACTACCAAATCTAAATGTCGTCTTTTATCATTTTTTCCCCAATTAGTACAGGTTTTGTATTTCTTTTTTGCAACTGACTGATCATAGGACTAATTAACTATGCATCTCAGTTTTTAAGTGAATATTGCAAAAAAAAAAAAAAAAAAAAAAAAAAAAAAAAAAAACCTATCAATTACTATAATTTATTTTTCTTTTCTTTTTTTTCACTCAAAAACTGTGCAACTCAGAATAAAAGGTCAGATCAATGGTGCCTGCATCCAATCAACATGGTAGGAAAAATATTGCTGCAATTAGTTATAACCTAATTTGTTGCATTCTTTTTTTTAGATAACTTAAAAAGAGGACTAATTAATTTGAAGTCTTTTTATTTATTTTTAAATATAGCTAAATGTTACGCTATTCAAGCAATAAGTTGAACAGTTGAAAAGTTGCCTGACCTGAAAAACTCTGATGTTGTTTGTTCTATATCACCGCAATTAAACAAAAAAAAATTATATCAAATATTTTATATAAATTCTATTTTGACCTTCACAAAATTGGTAGACTTATTTTGTAGCATCCACAAAACGTGTTTTATTTAACTAGTGGGTGGTACTTGCTTAAAAAGCTGCTCCTTCTTATGAAGTGTCCTGTGTGTTTCACCAGTACCACTAAATTCACATTGGTTTCTGACACTCATAAGCTTGTGACTAATAGAAAAGGCACAGTCTTTGGCTGAGTCGTCAAAGAAAACAGCAGCAAGATGTACAGATAGGATGTTAAAATTCTACTTTGACCTATACAGATTTGGTACACTTATTTTGTAGCATCCACAAAACGTGTTTTATTTAACCAGTGGGTGGTACTTGCTTGGATAGCTGCTCCTTTTTAATTAAGTGTGCGTCACCTGTACCACTAATTGTATTCCCACTTGTTTGCATTTTGGTTTCTGACACTCGTAAGCTTGTGACTAATAGAAAAGGCACAGTCTTTGGCTCAGTCGTGAACGAAAACAGCACCAAGATTTGTACAACGTCTCCAGATTACATAAACAATCTCTGAAATAAAGAAATAAAAATTATCCACAACCCGTTTAGCAGGAAATGGAAGAAATACATCTCACTAATTATCTACCCCGTTATTGAATCAACAACTTGGAGGTGTAGCGTTGTTGTAACAAAATACTTCATCCCTCATATATATTATTCCAAATACACCTGTGAGAACACACACCCTCTAAATGCCATATTTATCTACTGTATGTCAATGCATGACAAAATTCGTTTCGGGGGTCTTGATATTGCAAGCATTAAAAATGCTAAACTTTCATGCTCACAAAATTGTAGTAGCAATAAAGCTGCCAAGCATTAATGGTTTGATTTTATACCACATCATTTATTTTATTGCTTGTATTTGTTTATCTTTAAAGATTATCATATATGTGTAGTTACATGGTATTAAAAATAAATAAAGACTGTAATTCATGAATGAATGAATAAATAAATCAAATATTATTGTTTGCGTTTACTCTTTCACTAACTATTAAAAGATTCCAGGACTTTTTAATGTGACCTTCATTTGTCTTATTTATTAATTTATTTTATTGTATTGTTTGCAATACGTAAATTCACAAGTGCCACATAACTCAAGTGATCAATATAGGTTGTTTGTCAAAGTAATCTTTGCAAACAACAAAAAAAAAACGTTAAACTCATTGCAACTTCATTGACTTCAATAAATCACTGTCCACATTTGTTGACCAACACAAGAGGGAATATGTCAATCACAATGTATCACACTCCACCTACCCGTTGCTCAGCTTTGCTCCCTTCGGTGTGGTCGGGCAGGGAGGACTGCAGAGGTGTATTAAGTGCGCTCTTGTGTGATGGGATCAGTGGGTGAGTTCTCCGCGCATGCGCCGGACTGACTGTTCAGGATGCTGTTGTTTCTCTTGCCTGCGCTGCTGCTGCAATGCTCTTTAACGAGCGGAGCCACCGATCCGTAAGATGCTTTATGATTATCATTATTTTCTCAAATATAAGATAACAGGAAGTAGAGTCATGAGGATTACCGGATGACGAGCGCCAGACGAATGTCTTCCACAGTTTCATTACACTGATAGAAAGTTTAGGACAACTGCACTTTTGTGTTTACATACACTCAAAACATATTTTAAAAACTTTTAAAAGCTTGTTTCAGGCATTATTGGGAGCGCTTTGATCACCATATTTTGCGTTAAATAGTAGGCTGGCTCTAAGGCTATAATTTGCCTTTTTGCTATTAAATCTGTGAGTTAAAGATCAAAATCTGAAAACAAAATAAAGTAGTGTTATATATGCATTACACTAAATAATAATGCTAAAGCATTAACTGAATAACAGAAATAATATTCATATAAAAATATTAAATGCAGCAAAACAGTAAGATGGCAATTTTCAACGTCATTCTCATCTTGTAATGCTGGAGGCATGACAACTGAGTTGAGGATCCATCTGTATACTTTATTCAGAGGTGTAATCAAACAGGCTGGGTAAGGGGCAGTGTTGCCAAATGCTTTCAATTTAAAATAGCTAAAATTGGTAGCTACAGTAAATATCAATAGATGACATTACGGTAACACTTTAGAATAATCGTCCATTGTTAAAGAGTAACTATGCAATAAGTAACACGTGCTTTAACACTTAACTAATAGAGAAGCAATAACTAAGTAGCAAATTTACAACAAAAGTAATTTCATATTAGATATTTCATAATTTCTAAACAAAAATATCTTAATTGTGAACTACTTGCGAACTATGACCAATTATTAAAAACAGTAACATCTTAAAAGTGAACAGTTGGGTGTTGGATGTTCTCTGTTTATTCAAACTTAAACATAATAATAACAATGATAATTCACTTAAAAATTGTAATGAAGTGATGCTGACAAGTTAATGATTGAATTAGTTCACATTTGTGAATGTTTATGTTTTATATGTCAGTTCAATATGTATCCTAAATGACCTACTGGTACAATATCACTTGTGCCTCACATAAATGTCAATCAATCAATCAATCACTTTCTTTATATAGCGCTTTTAACAATACAGCAAAGCACTGAACATTATCGAATAGGGGAATAGAGTGATGGTAATGTATAGTGACAAGATTAAATTATTAGTTTATTAACACCAGAGATGGTCTCTGTAATTAAAACGATGATAATCACTACAAATTAGGTGCCACCAACTAAGCAAGCCAGAGGCGACAGCAGCAAGGAACAAAAACCCCATCCGTGAGAGAATTTAAAAAAAAAAAAGCCTTTGGAGAAACCAGGTTTAGTCGGGGCCAGTTCTCCTCTGTCCACAAAGGACTATAATATGATAAAAGATCACTCAAGTAATGAGGAGCTAAACTATTCAGGGCTTTAGAAGTAATTAACAAGATTTTAAAATCTGAAAATTAAAAAAAAAATGTTTAGGGAGCCAGTGCAGTGTTGACAGAACTGGGCTAATATGCTCATACTTCCTGGTTCTAGTAAAGACTCTAGCTGCTGCCTTTTGAACCATATATAGTCTATTTATCAAGCGTGCAGAACAACCACCCAATAAAGCATTACAATAATCTAACCTCGAGGTCATAAACACAT
>JAUMHG010000059.1:6913305-6925949 GCA_032359395.1 Enteromius anoplus
TTATATATTTATATATGCACACACATATTTAACAGTTAAATTCTAATGTATAAAATTAGAACAGAATAGAATTAATATATAAAGATTTAATTATAAAATTAGTAAATTTGAGACTTGATATAAATATATGGATCGTTTAATTTAATATTATATTTGTAATATATTTAATTATATATAATATACAATGTTTTAATTCACTTCCATCTGCTTCTATAAAATATATACACATATACATACATTTTTATCAGTTTTTTTGTAGTTACTAAACAATTAAATATTGTTTAAATTTTGAAACAATTCCTGTGGCAAGATTTCAAAAAAAAAAAAAAACTTGTACAATGACATTTACTTTTTTTCTTTGTCTATTTTCTGTCTTGAAGTTATTACTGTGGCAACATATATATGGAGTAGTTACTAAAGAAGTGGCTCTGATTACTTTTAAAAATGACTGTGTGAACAGTCAGGCTTAAACCTGTCATTTAGATTTATTTTAACTGTGAACAAACTAATATACATGTAAAGTTTATCTTGGAACTGAAATATATGTCTGTCTTTTATTTCTTCCAAACTTTTCTGAAATCCCCAGAGCTCTCTGACTTAATGCATACCTCCCATTGGGTCTCTTCCAGCTGGGGATTAATGCTCTGGCTTTGTGCCGCTGGGCTTTGACTTCTCAGGGTCTGGCACTCTAGCCGGACAGAATCCAGCTCCTCCTGCAGCCGGTTGCGTTCTTGCTGTGCCTTATATAGCTGCAGCTGCAGGTTTCGTTGTGAACGCTGGGACTGCTGAGATACTTGACGCATTTTGGCAGTGTACAGGTGTTTCAGCTCTGTCACTTCCTTTTCCCAAAGCCGCTGCTTCTCTTCAAAAACCTACAGCAGAAATGTTTGAGTTTTAACGTAGTTTTTATTTAGTAATAATAGTAATAGTAATGTAATGCTGTATATTCGATTTCAAAAGTGTAATTTTTCGTTTTTTAGTTTTAGTATTTGCTAATGGTTTATGTTGTATAATGTAATGTTTAAAAATATTTAAATGTATTGTTTTATATATTTTTTAAGAAATTAATCTTTTATTCAGCAAAGATGCATTAAATTAATCAAATAGCATAGTAAATACATTTATAATGTAAAAAAAAAAAAAATCTATTTCAAATACACTTTGTTCTTTTGGACTTTATATTCATCAAACAATATATATATATATAAACTGCTTTTATAATCATTAGAAGCATTTCTTGAGCAACACAATGGAATGCTACAATGATTTCTGAAGGATTTTGTGAAACTGAAGAATGGAGCAATAATACAGAAAATTCAGAATTCCAGAAATTCAAATAAATAAATTCTAAAATCACTTATTTTTAAATTCTAGTAATATTTAACAATTTTATTGTTTTTACAAAATTTTGATTTCTGCAAGTATAAAAGCGTTTTTCCCGAAGCATTAAGAAATCTTACCAACCCTAGATTTTTAAATGGTACTGTAGTATGCACTTATATTGCATATTTAAATGTGAAAAAAATCTCTATCTTTTGAGAACTGATCCGTCACAAACCCTTGACTAGAAAAACCTTGCCGTAGGACAGAAAATAATTACACATGATTAAATCCACATCAGAAAAAGGAAGATAAACAAAAAGAAGCACGCTGTTACTCCAGCAGGTTGTGTGTGTGCTCTCTTTGATGTGCTCTTAAGACTGGATGAGCTCAGTGTGATTTGTGGAGGACTGTGATGAGTATTCTCCAAACCCTTAATTAGCTCAACCTGTAATCATCAGCCTCCTGAACCTCCAGGATCACACTGAAACGAGAAACATGGCTGAGGGGAATCAGTTTAGACTGTTCCCATGTCTCTTTCCCATCAAACTACCTCAGACAGAGTGATGCCAATAGCAAAAATGAACTAAATCTTCCACTAAACTACCAAACAAAATTTCTTTCAGCTTGTATTTAAATTGGTGGCTCATTAAAACTGGTCAGTTGACATAAAACCCTTTCAAATCCACAGCACAAATAAACGTTTAATCACTTATCAGAACCGCATCAACATGTCTTCACCTGATATACCTGTGTCATGGAGAAAATTACACGTCTGAATTGAGCCCCCATCCTTTTATACCTCAGGCTCTGTAACAACCCACAGACCCTTCTAATACTAAAGAAGTGATATCACAAAAAGATTCCCACCAACTACAATTTGCACCAATAATTGCTGTATACTATAACAGCCCATTATCTCCGCTTAAGAGCCAAGAGCAACATCTTCCACTTTAGCGATTTTTTGGTCAAAAAATATCAAGACCTTAAACACAGATATGTTCTAAAAGAGAGGTTTAGTCCCAGTTTAGACCAGGACTTTACAACAGACCCCAATGTGCACAGCACAAAGTTATGAGCTTAAAGGGCCGTCCGTAGTTGTCATTAGTAGGTCCCCTCTGGGAAAGGAAATTGTTTAAGATCAGGGTGGCACACCCTGAGTTTTAAAAGTGCTCTAAGCACACAGAGGCTGAGGGAACCGTAGGAGGGAGTCTAATCGTTTGATCTGCTTCCATCCAGGCCCGTTGAGCCTCTGATCCTAGAGTTTACAACCCGGCTTGATGAGTGTTTCCAATCAAGGCCAGTGCTACCTGAACACTTCTAAAGGAATATGCTGCTTAATTGAGCTGTAAAAGGAGTCCTAATAGAACACATGTAAGTATATATTCATGCTCAAGTCATGTAACAACAAATAACAGCAGACCAAATATGAGCATTATGTGACAGAATGTATTAGTCTAACTCATTTAAAAGAACAATATTAGTTATATGTACTTTTATATGCACAGTACAGCTAACTCAGATTAAAAAATGTACTGAAAACCACAAACTCACCCTCATTGTGACGTGTTAAAAGTAGCACACTAGTTAGAGTCCTTTGGTTCTCTCAGATGTTTCCTCATTGAGTAGCTCTCCAGAACTCACACACACGCTGAGACAGATGCACAAATAAAGCCCCTAGTCCCTCCGCCTCCAACTCTCACACAGACACACACACATTCTCTGGTGGTACAGTTTCTCAAAGTGTGTGCCGGTGGGAACATAAATCGATCACATCTGGCTCATTTCTCTGCTGGTGGCTGCTGTAAATGATGATATTATTAGATGTACTCAAAGGCTTATTAAAATGGATATCTTGTTTTATTTATAAAGGCATTGAAACATGCGAGGGGGGAGGCCCAGTTGAACTACTATTCATTGTAACCCACTCAGGGGTCAGTGCTTACTAAACAACAACACAGTTTGCGTGGGTGCTGGTCAGGTGTTCTCTAGATGAATACTGTTGACGTGAAAATTACAATTCAGTCAAATGCTACATGCTGAAAGCCAGATGGAAAAACTGACCCAGTACAACCGTTAAGCACTTCATATTTTCCAGATCAAAGCAATGAACAGACATAGCTCTCTGATTACAAATCTCCCCCACTTTGCTGGGAGTTTTTAGTAAGTATGTGCCTAAAAAGCATATTTCTCATTCAGGTGTGTCCATTTCGGGAAAATGGCAAAGGTTACATTTACACTACTCTGCAAAGTGGCCAATTCTGAGTTAATACTCAAATCTAGTTCATCACAACATCCCAACCTTCCTAATGGGGCATAAGGTTTAAATTTCAGGAGCATAAATGAACATGATTGTTATCACATAAAAAGGATTATATGGAATTATAAAAACTCTAAACCTCTGAATTCTCTCGTCTTGTAATTTATAGTTTTATTTCTGTCTTTATTTAAAGCCAATGATCAATAATGTACATCCAATACATGTTAAGAAGAAGAAGAAATATAGATATAATAAATATTTTATATAATATATTAAATTAGTTGAAAGTAAATATATACATATATATAGTGTAGTACTTCATATAGTGTAATTCATGAATTATTTTAAAAGTAGAGCAACCACAATATGCTGATGAATAAAAAAAATTGGTAGAAAATCATATTAATTCCAAAATTGAAAGGTAGATATACAGTGTTCAAAAACATAATAATGAACATAATTAGAACTTTTTAGTTTTGCTTTACTGAAGACGAAAAAGAGGAAGAAAACAGACTCTTTAAAAGGTCTGGTTAGGAACTAAAAAAATGCCAGATTCCTACCAAAAAAAAGAAAAAATTGTCTCCACATTGAAAATGTTTGAGGTATTGAACATAATCGGTCATTAGTGTGACTAGAAGCCCAAATAAAAACGAATAGATTGCATTTGGAAAAAACATTCCAGCTCTTTTATTTCCGCTCACTCATTTTTATGCACTCCAACCACACAAGAACCAATCAGAGCTCCGGAGACACAGGCTTTGCCTTCTGATCCCAGCTCTTACATTCCACTGTCTTCCCTCTGTCTGGAATGACACGCACACAAATGTACAGCTCCTCGAATCTTTTTTCAGAGCCTCTCAAACCCCCTGCCATGTCAGCGGCTCTCTTTTTGCTCCTCCTGACTCTTTTCTGTCTCTAAATGTGTGACGGGGTCACAGTGCCCCTCTTTCTGCTGTGACGTGCCCAGATTGTTTGAATACCTTTAAACAGACAGACTTCAACTGCTTCCGTTCTGGGCATCCAAAGCAAACATCCAAGAGATATTAAAATGTGCACTGTCAGAACTGGCACGTTTCAAACGGGTTTCCAGAATAACCATCTGCCATTGATTGAACAAATAGATAGTCCAACCACAAACTCGTGCCACTATTGGAGCCAATATCATTCACACAAGTACTCATTTTTTGGGAAATTAAACCTATATATATTTTCCTTATAGATACAGCTAGAAAAAAATAAAACGAATGTGCATGGAGGAATAAAGAAGTCAAAGCTTGCCTGCAGAAACCCACAGGGTGAAAAACACAGACTGCAGACTAAACCAAGCACAGCAGTATAAAGTCCTCCAGTAAACATCCTGGGACGACACTTCTGTTGCTGAAATCTGTGATATTTCACACAAAAACAACTGCTTTTTGACTGAATCTCTTTGAAACGCAGCACATCACCACAAACCAAGTCAACAGGACCAGATGCATCTGTTCATGCGGCACTTTAGCATGATGGGAACCTCTAATTTCACACAGAGTTTGAGGAAAAACAGCTTACATTTTTGGAATAGAAAAAAAAAATGTCTAGACACACACAGCTGTGAAACATGGGAAACTTGCTTGACCCTCAAAATGAAGATCCAGGGTCCAAAAAAAAAGGCTATGGAGAATCGTACACAGAAGTCTTTGACTCATCAATAACCTCATAAATAAGTATTCAAGACCCTGAATAAGGTTGTCTTTTAAATTCAAACATTTCTCCTCACACCCAACACCCAAAAACACCCAAAAGGTACAATTATGTTATGTACTCGTCCTTGTGTGTTTGAAAGTACACATAAAGGTCTAGTTGTGCCCTATAAAGCTAAGAGAGACATCATGCATTAGTGTTGCATTGAATATAATTCACATGAGGGATGCATTATCCTTTGCAACCAAAGACAGAAAAACACCACCCTCTTTACAGGAATTCAGATATCTGGCAAAAGAATAAGACATAAATAGTGGTTTATATTAGACGTTGTCTGTTATCTGTACAAAGGCAGTAAAAAGGTGAGGCTATAGAGTGGAATGTGGCCTCTTCAGCTTTATCGTTTTGGCTCATTTCATGCCCAAGTTAAGATCATCGAGATGCAGCAGAAGACAGAACCAACCATCACTTCTGTGAATCCCTTGGCACACTTTGGAACAGTAATAGTTTCACTGCCAGCTCTTCTCAAAAGAGTAGAGGGAGAAGGGTCTCTGCACAGGGACAGGAGAAGAATTAGAATTTTATCTCACACATTTATATTTATCTCCTGTCTAACATTGACAATGCTCATACACAGGTCATACTGACAAGGACAAACCACACAAGCAATACATACTAACATTAAAATACATTACAGATCACTAAAATGAGAAGAAAAGAAACAAAATGGTCTCTTCACTCTTTTTTACACTCCTTAAACGTACAAATTATACTAATTGTTCACCTCAAAATGAAGGTTTCGTCATCATTTATCTTCATGTGGTTCCGAACCTGTATGAGTTTCTTTGACCATAAAAGCAGATATTTTGAAGAATGCTGGTACTCAAACAGATGATGATCCCCATTGACTTACACAGTATTGTTTTCTCGATAGAAGTCAATGGAGACCAGCAACTGCTTATTTCTTCAAAATATCTTCTTTTGTGTTCAACATAAGAAAGAAGATTTTGATGACAAAATATTCCATTGAGGCTGTAAACGTGGGAGGCCGTAATTAAGTTTACTACTTTAATGTTCGTTCAAATTTATGTTAAAGCTATAAACCATAGCAACAACGATATTCGCACCACTAATAAAATCCAAAGGCTTTATTAATCTGAATAATGGAAATCAAGCAACACAAGTGAGTGTCACATAGTTATCAAACTCCAGTATTAATGTCTCTATCTTTTAGGATTACGGAGACACCTGTGCAAATGTCAAACAGATCTTTCTGAGAATCCTTGTATATTGCTTTATATAACAAGATGAGGTGTTGCTAAGAGCACTCAGTGTTGTTCTTCGCTGTCTTGATTACAAGAGCCGGGTCAGAATAACTAAAGTCTGCACTGACCCAGATAATCAGCACCATAGAAAGTCAGTTAACTGTCTCTTTTTCTCAAATACTCTCTCTCTCTTTCTCTCTGTTGTTGTGAGGAGAATCAGTATTAATCCGTCCCAGAACAGATAACTCACTTTACACTGATCTGCAAGAACACAGGAAGCAAACACATTAAAGCATCAACAAAATGCTCCAGAGGGAACTCATATGCGTCTTGTTGTGTCAGAGAATACGGCTTTTATCTTCATCAGAATGATTCTAATTGCACTTTTACTGGGTCAAAACGCAGTTGCACGCCAGGTTAATGAAGTACATTAGATGCTTCATCTCTTCCTCCCTCTCTATCTGTTAGAAACGCACATAGTTATGTTCCTGCATAATGTGGCCAGTGAAAGTGGATATATTTAGTGTGCTAATCCACAAGAGCAGTGAGACAGATGCTTGTCATACAGACCTCTTGTGTCCCTTGTGCGGATGACCCATGTCTGCCCTCCCAACAACCTGGAGGTGGTTGCGTCAGCAAGGTTTATTGCATGAAGAATCCTACATTGTCCTTATAATGCATGGTACAAGTACAATGATAATGTATTATCAAATTTCATGATATTTCCCCTGTCTGTCACAGTAAATACACTTCTCACTAAAACAGAGTACTTCCTCACTGACACGTCTGCTTTGACTGTGCAGCAAATGTCAGTTTTATGGAGTAATGGAAATGTAATGTCATCATGGGAGCTCTCAGTCAAAAAAAAAACGAGGTCATCTTTAGCAGGGCTGGCATCAATATGGCACTCGAGCTGACTGACAGAACGGTTTTCTAGTGACTGATGCCATATGCCAAGTGTGTGTGTGCCAAGGCTGTATCTAAGGTAACCATGTGTGCCTCTGCAGCCTCGTGGCAGTTTAGGGATGATAAATTATGCACTGCAGACTGGACTGGCTCACACTCACCCAACTGTACACGCATAAAAAATACGCTTTCTTGAAGAAATAACAAATAAAATAAACATATATATATATATGGGTCAAAGTGGGTCATGAACTGCCTTTTCATTATTTTGTACTGTTTTTCTGAGGATGTGTTAAATGTGTTCATCAAAAAACACAATTTAGCTATTTTCTGTCCCGTTTTTAACCAGTACGCTCTGTTTGAATAGGTGTAGCAGATTGTAGACGCACACTGCTATGATTGGCTTGTGTAGTTGAGCATGTTTGATGGCGTAAATAAACACTCATATCAAACGATCTGTATTAACAGACCAAGCAATAGTGACCACTTTACTCACACATGTGTGATGCGACATTACTGTCAGATCCAATATAGTCGGTGCAGCATCATCTTTTAGAATCCATCTTTCTGAAAATGCTGAGTCAAACTGTACTTTGTTTGTAAAGAAAACCACAGTAAAATGAATTAAACAGAGGACCAAGTTCTTACTGACACAGTCTGGCAATTATGTTAGCATTAGCAATGTAAATTGATTTTGGCTGCGATGTCAAAAGGCAGTACATGCATTGATTTTGGTGCATCACAACTAGTAAAAACCTGTAGGCCTCTACTCCTGAAAACCTATCCATTAGGAATTGCAATTACCGCAATACCAGCAGCTTAGTGTGTGACCCCTTATAAGTTTCCAATTTGAAGTCCACCACCTTTGCTCCCTGCAGCTCAGATTCAGCCTCCAGACCACAGGGAACACCACTGTCTCCTTACTGATTCCTGCAGCAGCCATGTGTTCCATGCCGTGGCGTGCTATGTTACATGGTGTTTTGCCTGACCTCTCCTCTTTATGACAAAAAAATCTAAACCTGCTGCAAATCCCTCAAGCACATTTCTGCTTGTCATGCTAGGCAGTGTCTCGCTCCTTTTCAACAGGAGCCAAGGGGCAGTCAAATGAGCTCAATGTGGCTCATCTTGTACGTCAGATGCGACACACTGATGTTGATATTGAAATTCAGACTGGCTTGACAAATGATGTATGGAACAGCAGAAATGAGTGAACAGATGTGTGCTGTTTGTTAACAGACCACAAAAGCCACAAAAATTCACAGGACAGCCACTTCTGATAATGAGTGATGTAATGGCTGGCAGTCACAAAACATCTGATCTTTCCTCACAGAGCAAACATTCTATGCTATTTACACTTGGCATTTTGCAAATATTTCAGAACAAGGCCTGAATCACAGGTCATTTCTTGTTTGTCTTATTTTGTACTGACCCTTTTGGTAGTTCAAGCACATTTGTGAGGATGAGGTCACTGGCATGTTGAGCTCATTTATTTTAGCTCATTCTTTCAGCATTTATTCCAGCACATTTCATCAGCAAAGAGCCAAATAAAGCACACTGGGAGCGTACTAGAACTGGGCATGCTTAGCAAATAACATACTACAGATACTCTCTGTTGGGAGTATTGAAGCATAACTCTGTACGCTCAATTAGATCACCTCCTTTTCTGAGAGCAATAAACAACCACAATGGGTAATTACAAGGGAAGCAGACAAGAGCTGTCTCAGACACAAACACATATAAAACTTCACAGGGGCCTTTGTCTCAGCGGCTTCATTCTGGGCTGCAAACTGGACCAAGATGTCTACTGTTCCCTCCCACCTCTCAGTAAAAGAGACAACAAACAATGGGGTTGCCATGGTAAAATCATAGCCCTCTGCCTCAGCACGACAGTGGATTAGTCAGTGTGTCATTTCTGCCTGAGACGTGTAGTAGCATTTCCCCCAAATGTCCTGCATTCTCACAGAAAGCACAACTGTTAATGCTTGCTAGGTGTGTTAAGATTAGATTCAGCCACCGGTGTACACTGAGGAGCATTTCTGGAAAATATTAACTTTAGAAACTTGCAATTTACATATCATCGGTAGACGTGCAGAGGCAGCACTCTACCTGACATGTACAAACAGAGACAGGAAGCATGTCTCAGAAGAATTCTTTTTACTATGATGTGGCTTTCAAGTGGGCATTGCAATCAAATGATGTTAGATTCTTTCTCTGAGCTAACTTTACTTTGGTCTTAAGCTTGTTTTTTAGCTAATACACGAAGACAACTTTCTTATAAATCCTATTTGGTTTGATATTTTGTTATATAAATGCATGTATTTATAATGGTAGCACTGCATCTCACTCACCAGCCTCTCCATTTCTTGCTCTCGGAGTCGTTCTTCTCTTTGGCGCCGGTGGTACTCCAGAAGGTCATCCTCGTTGTCGCTGATCTCTGTGATGCTATTCTTGCGCTCCCTCATACCAGGGTGAGGCATCCTAAGGTCCCTGTGGCCCGCTGACATTTTTCTGTGGCTCCTGGGACTGGATCGCGGCGATGACCCAGGCAGAGAACCCAGGCTGAATGCGGAAGAGAGCGAGTTCCCAAAACTGCCCTTCCGTCCACTGCCTTCCCCCATCAGGCCAGAGGTGGGTGAAGGACTACGAGCACGCACCCCACGAGGGCTGAATGGCTCTTCTGTAGGAGACCCTGCTTTCCGCCTGAGTCTGGGACTCTCTGGCATCACTCTTGGGGATGGACTCTCTGGAGTTCGCAGGGTTCCGGGTAAAGCTCCAGGGAGCATAGGAACCCCCCTGCGAGCTATAGAGGGGCTAAGAGGAGGAAGCTCCCTCATACTACTCCCTTCAAGGTTTCTGCGGGCCAGCCGCGGACTTTCTGGAGGCTGCAATGTGCGAGGATGTGGGTGTGGAGGTCCACCCTGAATGATGTGGACAATGGGGTCCAAAGGGGGCTGGAAAGATCGTGAGGGTGGGGACAGTTGGTTAGAGGGGCTAGAGGTCAAAGAACGATCTGGCTGCTCCCGGAAAGGACTTGATGGCCGATCCTGGAGAACAATGGCAGTTTTGGTTCTAGGACTAGAGGGTGAGGAGGACGGGGATGCGGTTGAGAATTTGGGGGTCAGTCTGGGACTACCTGGAACTGGAACCCGACTGACAGATGGGTGATCAGCTGGAGCAGTAGAGACGGAGACTGAGGGCAGAATGTGAGTCTGTATGGGGCTGTCTGGGGTTTTAGCCATCAAGCTGTCTTGGTTCAACCCCCTGCGACTTGGCTTTGGGCTTGGCGGTGCTTCTAAAAGAGCCTTTCGCTGGAGTCTGGGACTCTCAGGCACCTTTGGCCCATTGTTGCTACTGGAATAGCTGGGCAGTATGGTCCGTGGCTGAGGTATGGGTGGCTGGCTGGTGTAATTGTAACTAGAAGACCTCACTGGCACAGGAGGAAGCGTGTGAAGCTGGTCCTGACAACCACTCGGAGATGGACTGGTGTAGCTGCCACTGCTGGCAGCGGATGGGGATGAGAGAGGAGAGAAAGGAGGAGAGGTATTCTCATAACTGGAGCCCACAGACATAGCACCAGGGCTCGTTGGGGGTGAGAGGAGGAAGCGCCTCCCTCCATTTAACATGGGGGACAAGGGAGACTGGGCGATGGGCTGACCAGAGGGCTTCTTTGACTCAGAGGAAGAGGGCTGAGGGTCATCCATGACTAATGAGTCCATAATGTCCTGAAGGTCCTTCTCAATGGAACTGACAATGGCACTGTGCTCAGGGCGCACTCTCTCGTTGGAGACCAAGTAAGATTTTGGTGCACCTGACGAGTGGTTCCCATTGACCAGGTTCTCAGAATCTGAAAGAAAAGATACAATTCTTAAGCCTTTGCCATATACAAAAATCAAAATACATATATTTTAGCTAAGGATGTTGCTGTAAATAATTAATGAACAAATATTTCTTTTGAATCAGTGAAATGTTACAATGATAATAAAAGAGCTGGTTTTCAAGAATTTAAATATAAAATAAAACCCACAGCAAAACAACCATATGTGCTTTTATATATATTTACTTGACCATGAATGCAATGTCAAGATGTTAGGGACCATGTGATGCAACTTCATGAGGGGGGAAAAAATGACTTGTGAAACAATGAAACAGTTCAAAAGAATCGATTCTCAATAATTATTCAGCCCAACAGAGTGCAGAAAACAGGAAAAGCACTTACGAGTAAGTGGATGCATTTGGCTTCTTCACCCCACCTAACCCCAACTATTATCCTCAGTACTACACCTGAGCTTTTAATACAAGTACCTGCAGCTCTGGCACTGCAGAGATGCATTTAATCCATTAGCCCCATTCAACAGCCTCCAAGTTTAACACTGCTGCCAAACCCACAGAAGATGAATGCTCAAGTAGAAAAAGTGGTTACCAAATGGAAATTCAGAGAGAAAGTCTGCCAGGCTCCAGCCTGAGAGGATAAATTAATGTGTGCTCATATACCTAAATCACAGAGCGCCCTGCTGGTAATTCAATCTATCTCTCAGGCAACTGACCATCTCCAATTTAAATGGTTAATTTCCTGAGACAGATCTACAAAGTAAAAATGGTCATTATCTAAACCAGTGGTTTTTAAACCAGGGTCTGGGAAAACACGAGGGGGTAGCAAGTGGGAGCTAGGGGGCTGTAAGTTAATATTATTGCAATAATCTCTCCAAATCTTCTTTGGAACAATTTTTAATTATAAAAATCAATTCAGTTCCAATCAATTTAATTAAATTCAAAATAAAATTTAATTGAATATACTTATCCTCAAGTTTCAACAAATAACACCAGTCTAATAGTGGAAGAATCAACGAAAAGTAGTATTACTTTGCTTTGGTTTTAGTAGAATTTCAAAATGAAAACCACTTATTTGAAATTAAATGCAAGATATTTTGTAATATAACGCTAATTATGTTTCTCAAACAATAAAAACATGGGCCTATATACATGAAATAAAAAGCAGATTTTATATTTTAAGAAAGGGTAAAGCATTGATCATATTTGGAGGGCCTTGGCATCATAAAAATTTGATAACATCTGGTCTAATCCACTTTATAAAAAAGAGGGAGGAAAAAAGCAAAAATAATGACCAATTTATGATTTTCTCCATCAATTCATTAGAGCAGTATTCATTAGTATATATTTTTTAAACGTCACTCAAGATGTAAACACTGAACAAA
>JAUMHG010000059.1:6925970-6944840 GCA_032359395.1 Enteromius anoplus
AAAGACATAAGTAAGATTTAGATTCAGTCACAGAACTGATTTCATAACTTCCCAAACTTGATCAATCTTGCTGCAAGCTCAGTATTTGTGTTTCTATGCCACAATTATTTCCTGATTACAAAACATTCACTCTTCAAACTCCTCACAAATAAAACATAAAACACAACCCAAGATTTTTTGTTTGTTTGTTTGTTTTTTATAGTCATCGTGGTTTAGAAATAAGTCAGAGCAGCTGACGATGCCTCTGGCTCAATTTTCCATTTAAATCCGAATGAACAAGAAACGGTTTCAAGAAAGCACAAGCACACAGATACAATGATTACTGAGAAAGACCTTTCCTGTGACAAAATTTTACACGTCAACTTGAAAAGTAGCGACTATAAAAGCATACATATGCTACATACAGTATGCCCGTATGTCGATCTGACACATACACAGCCTCTATAACGATCAGTACTTACAGAAGAGAACACGCCTGTGGAAACGCTAAACCGCTGCGCTTGGTTTATAACCCATAACCGACCTCAGCATCAAAAGTACGGCTCCCGCATTCCGGTTCTTGAACTAGGCCAGCTGCACCGGCCACACGGTACCCAGGCAGGAGTATAAAACGCCGCAGAGATATTCCAGCCGGGCTTGGTGAGCCTGGCGCCGCTACACCATCGCTGAGTCCCCCTCCCTCCCCTGTCCACGGTGCTGATGTGACTGACTGCTGGCTGCACGGGGCGGGGCCTACATTCTTAAAGCAACAGTGCACGCCTCGAAGACACCGATAGATAGATAGATAGATAGATAGATAGATAGAGAGAGAGAGAGAGAGAGAGAGAGAAAGAGAGATAGAGACACTGATGTGACTGAGTTTAAATAAAAAATGTCTCTTTGATTCTTAAAACATTTTATATGAGAACTTCTAAACTGGCAGCTGATAGCTTCTTAATAATATACTAATTTATTTTAGTTGCCATGGGAAAGCAATAAAATCATATCTTCAAAATCATATGTTGCATGCTTTTCTGATTAATACTGAACTATTATCAGGAACATCAAGCGGACCTGCTGTGTGGGAAAGAGGGAGATATTGGATATTGGGAGAATATGAGGGGAACAGTGAGGAGGGGATTGGAGAGCAGGGCGGGTGGTGAGATAAATATAGATATTGTAAAAGATACCCCTCAACTTTAAATAAGCAGAGCATGGCCAACAAAGCTGTCTGGACTGGAAGAGAGATGGAAGAGGAAATAGCTCTGGCACAGAGAACGTTCGAAGGGGGGTTCTTTTCCTCTATAAATCAGTCTATAAACAAATATCAGTTGCCAAAAGCACATGGACAGCTTTATATACATGCCTTACGTACAAATGCTGCGATCCATAATTCTTAAATGGATATTTTAAAGAATGCTGATAGCTGGGCAGTTACGGTAGCCATTGATTTGCGTATATGATGACAGGTGATGACAGAATTTCAATTTTTGCTTGAACTATCTATTTAAGCTGTCCATGTGCTTTTGGCATCTGGAATTTGTTTAATGACTGATTTATAGAGGCCGATCCTGGGAAAAAAAATTAAAAATGTAATTCTTAGCTATGTAGTTTTAGATCATTATGGGAAAAAAATGTGTTTATATATGTGTGTATGTGTGTGTGTGTGTGTGTGTGTGTGTGTGTGTTTACAGGAATGCAGTGGGTATGTTGTGTGCAAAAGTGTCTTTCATGGTAGAGAGAATTTATTACCAGTTCAGGAAATACACTCCACCAGCTGTGTTGATATGCTATACTTGTCATTTTCTGCCACACAACAGGACAAGCCAGGAAAACAACTCAATTCATATTGTAAATGTGCTCTGTTTAAGCATTGGCTCCTGTGTAGTACTGTGAGTGGGAGTGGAAGATGTAGAGCGCTCTCTCAGGAGACCCACAGGAATGAGCTCCTCATAAAAGTTGCATGGTGCAACTCAGGAGCCAGGCAGGCTTGCATTGCTAACAGTTAGAAACGGAAATGCAGTAAGGCCCAGCTGAAAGCCACTACCTGTGCTACTAAAACAAACCTTGCCATTCAGGCATGTGGCAACACCCTATAAGACCAAATTTGCATAAATGGCCTGACTGTAAATATACATCTGTTTCTTACAGCAGTTACACATGGAATACTGCTTGTTTGTTTATTTTTAAGGAAGTTAAATACATAAAAGGCATGCATATGTGTAATATCACAAATGCTCTTTTGTATTGTGATTTCAGAGAGTACAAAAATAAGCCTCTGAGGTTCTACAGGAATGTATTTTCCACACAAATGACATCCTTCACAACACATCCTTTGAGTGCGTAGCGGTAAGCGTTGGATAATTCATGCCGCAGTTGAGGTGTGTTCTCCTGTGGGATATTGCATTACCTGTGTGGGCCCAGTTTTTCACACTGGCTGTCTGTCCTCCCTCGGGCATCATGCTTTTCATTCGGAAAGCCTCCTCGGGGTGGTTGAAACGGAAAAAGGCAGATTGGCCGAAACACAGCATACAGCCTGCACACAAAGCAAAAACACATTAATGAAGCTAAGAATGAAAATGCATCAAACATATGCCCAAAGAAGTTATTCAAATGATCTTGACTTGGATTCTGGCAGTTTCAGACCAGTTTCGTACCACTGTGTGAGGTACAGAGGGGGAAAGGAATGTTTGCCCCCATTTTACATGAACAAGCAGGAACATCTCACACTGTGGTGTCGGATCAGACCCCTGGCTTGCTGAGTGAGGGGAAAACTAGACAAGCCAAATGCTGGTTTGAAGCCAGTTAAAGCCAGCATGAGATCTAAACTCGGTTTATTTTGAAAATACATGTTTTCCTGGACTTGGTATCTTTATCATCATTCAACCTTCTTTCATATAAAGACCATTTTAAACAAATAAATTCATTTTTAATGGACCAGTCTTGTCTATATTGGCTTCTTTTGTATATAAACTGGTACCATTTTGGCCAATGTGATTCATTTAAAATATTAAATTGTTTATATTTTATTTATATTTTTATAAATATATTTTATAAAATATTGATATTGTATATTTTTTGTGCATGCTAATTTCTGAGCAATGCAATTTGTTCTTAATTCTTTATTTTTGCTTATGCAGAAAGAGATTGAATTAATATACAATTAATTTTTTTGTGGTTTTTGTAATTTGGCATTCATTACTTTAATTGAGAGGTGTGTACAAAAAATGCTTTATAGTCACTGATGGAAAATTTATTTAATTATAGATTTATCATAATGAAAAACACCACTTTTGCATACAATTACACTGTAACTTTATGTAAATTTAAAAAATAATAATAATAAATTCCCTATTTTCAAATCATGCCTTACTTTGTTATTGCTACAATATCAGCCAATTTTATTGATTTTAAATGGCTAAAAAAACAACAAAAAAAAACAAAAAAAAAACATGACATTTTAAACTTAACCCCGTTACGCAAAACAATGCAGAACATAGCTCTTTTGCTATATTAAACTGCCAGAGCTAATCGGGCCAATCACCGTATTTATTCGAGGCAGGTAAAGGTCTCATGAAAACCTTTCCAGCCGGAGCAGATGTGTGATGAATGCGGAGTGCCAGATGCCCTTTTGTTCCAGGCAGAACATTTGATTACCCCTCAGGCTCTGACAAGGCAAGGTACGATTAAAGCACACAAAGAAAACTAAGATCCTCTGTAGTAAAGTAAATTATGTGCTTAAGCGGTATTCTCACATAGACGTGTATTCTTTCATGTTGTTACTGAACAGAAGAATGAGGATTGTTAACTGATGGTGGTTGTTGTCATAAGACTCTTCTAGGATTATTCAAGCCTTAACATGCTCTGCTTGCTCATTCAAAGACAAGTAGTTTAAATGAAACGAGCAAATGAAAATACACAAAGCACATGTGCTGACTAGAAAGTTATAATAGCATTTTAATGAACAGACTTGTTTACATGCAGTAAAAAAATCTGATGTATGAAACACTGTGTATGCGGAATTCCACGCATATTCTCTATGTACATCTGAATTAAAGTGAAATTGAGCGCACAAGCGCAAAACCCCTCCCTGCCTCCTTCCCCATATAAATATGGTAATGACTCCACTTTGGCAAAACCAAATGAAAAAGCAGGTTGTAGGTTGTATACATTTGCAAATGCTTTTATATGTTCTAAATCATACAATTGGTAGAAACATATTGTGTTGATTGACCCACTTTATCAATTCTAAATTAATAGCAATGTTTTTCACATGTGTTGGTGCGATACTTTGTAGTGTGCAATTTAACATAATTGCCACTAGGAATAAGAAATACACGTATGCCAGACATGAAGTTGGCACGGACCAATGCACATTCTCACGTTAACTTCATTGTTAGTAAATCCAAACATGAATCCAGCGTGAAATATGGCGTACGCAAAGTTTTTGTGCATACGCAGCATTGATACATGAGGCTCCAGGTCTGGGAAGAGATCCCTCAGGAGACCATCCGCCACCTCTTTAGGAGGATCCCCAGGTGTTATAGGGAGGTCATACAGGCATGTGGATGTCACACACACTACTGAGCCTCATTTGACTTAAAAGTGTGTTTTTCCACTTCAATTTTGAGTGTGACTTTGATTTTCATTGATCATTTTTGTGTGACTTTGTTGTCAGCACGTTCAACTAATATTTATCTTCTATACATCTGTACTCTCTCTATGTCTATCTATCTATCTATCTATCTATCTATCGTTATATAGCACAGAACAGGGGGGTCTGCATTATCTTAGCTGAGACTCAATGATCCACTATATGTGGAAACCAGCAAAAACAGTGTGCAGAACTCAGATGAGCTCAAGACCACAGCCCAGACTGCAATTCGATCAATACACAACAGGAAAAGACCTTAGCATATTTACCCTTAAGAGCTAACAGGGAACTGTATTACCAGTCAGGCATATTTCAGCTGACTTAACATATATATATATATATATATATATATATCAGTTGCTTTAAATTATTACAAAAAGCAAGGTTAAAACCAGAAGTTGTTGAACACTACCGTAAGCTTTTTTTTTATTACATCACTTTACAGAAACACACAGTTCCTTTTATACAGAGAGCAGTGGGATATCAAATGTAATGTCTTTGTTTATTTGTGGCAGAAAGTGAGAAGGTCTGTGTTCAGTACTCTTGGCATGCAGGAAATGATTGATAGACTAACACCTACAGTGAAATGAGAAGTAAGAATTTCCCATGGTGTCAGACTAAGTACAGTACTATTACAGAAGTTAATACGATACACACTGAATGTCTCATGAAGAAGAAAGATAGCTGGAAGTAAATGACCAACCTGCATTTTAAGCACTTTGGGTGTTAGTAAAAATCCATTAGATTTCCTCCGATTGGCCACTACAGCAACACAGAGGTTGATGGATTTACCCACAATGCTAAGTGAAGAGTCTGGAAGTAGATTTATGAAGTGCAGCGATAGAGGGTAATCTAGCACAATCAGACAAAACAACAGCACACAAGGGAAAATACACGAGCCAAGAATCACACCTGCTGAGGAGGGAATCCATCTATCGATCTACGCTCCTGCCATCATGCATTTCGGACATGCTGCCAGCAGCTACTGAGTGCCGCCCATCTAAAATATTCAAAGAAACCTGTATTTTACTTGAAAGCATACAAACCGCCCACAGTCGGTTTTGAGGGGGGCACTCAGTTTGGAAATGTAATAGCGGTAAAATCCAAAGATAAACATGGACGGTGTTTCCCCTGCTATCCGTTTATAGACCACCCCTCTCTCACTCTGCCAGCCATTATAGATATTTTTAACATAGATATTTTTGGTGGAAGATAAGAAGTTGTTATGAGTTCCTATATTCAGTACATTCTGCCCATCTGCACAGGTATGGATGTGCTTTCAATAAAGTCCTTTTAACCCATTTATAAACAGATGTGTACAAACACTTTGTCCCTGTACTTAAACTTACATTTTATTGACTTTTATAATAGATTTTTTTTAAAAGATACTTTTAGTTCAATACTTCTCTCCAAAAAAAAAAAACAAGCAGAAATCATGAACTGACAAAAGTTAATGTATAGTAAATATCCCTATTTCAACACCACTGCCGAGCATCTGCAGTCACTTTGTATTACCACAGAAATATTGCTAAAACAAGCATGCCGATGACTAATTTTGAAATTTCTGTTGAAATAAGAACGGTGTGGCCTGCTGTGATTGGCGGAACCACTAAATAACCTCTCCCTGTCATAGATGTCATCCTCAGCAAAGCATGACTAAGAGCCATTTTGTAATCAAATTCATGAGGCCATTTGCAAGAAGACAGGCCTCACTGCTGAATGACAAAGAGTAGGGAGAGGCACGTGAATCTGGAAAGCACAGCAGGAGAGTGGCTGTTCCCCATGCATGGCCCGTCTCCCCGACATTAATCAGAGAGATTGATTCCCCACCACTCTCAGATGAACCATTCCTTTACAGCAGCTATCTGCACTCTGAGAAGCCAACCTAATTAAAGAAAGTGCAAAAGTATCCATGCTAAAAACACCTGAGAAGTAATAAATTATATAGCTGTGGTGTTTTTTTTTTTTATATATACATAGCAAAGCTTTGCAATTTACTATAGTTTTAATGATAATCATTTATAGTTTATAATGATGTTAAAAGATTTGATAAAAATATTTATTATTCAGAATTACAATACAATATTTATAATATTATAATACTACATGCAGTGTAATTAACCAATATTGTTATAATAAATTATAAATAAATATAATAGTAAATTTACTTTTTTGTTGTTTTTTAATTATATTGCATTTATCATAATGTATAATCCATCTAAATACATTATGTAAAATAAACAGGTGGGGAATATTATATTACATGTAATGTATTCAAATTCTGCATATAAATATAATTTTTATCTCAATACATTATTTACAAAATATTTCTTACATTTTTTGTTACAATATATTAAATAATTCAGTAATATTACTGTTATAATTTAATTTAATATAAATTAATTATTTATAATAAAATATAACATAATATTACATGAGATTGTTTTTCTTCCCCTTTTTTCTCAATATTGTATTTATTATATATAATGTGTGAATATAATATAATATAACATAATATCTAAATGCATTATATGGGCTGAACGGATGGGGCATTTTTCACTACAATGTATTTAAATAATTTATAAATAATATATAAATACATTATTAAACATTGCTTACAATATTATATGTATGTACTGTATGACATATAAATATTTTTTTTAAAATACTGGTTTTGCTAATGCATAATTTTACAAAAATAAATTAAATATAATGTTTAATTTATTTTTTACATGTTTGAAATTGTGTTCATTGAGAAACCAAATGTAAATAATGTTATACTGTTTTTTTGTTCTGTTTTAGTTTTTTTACCGTTCAATGTTAATGTTTTATGAGATAGAAAGCCTCTCAGGGTCCTTTAGACACTTTAAAGAACATAAGGCTTAATAAAAAGCAACATGCTTTCTAAAATGTTTTAAAATGCCTGTTCTCTTCATTTTCTAACACACAAAGCCAGTACAAAAACAGATGACCTTTCTGTAGCACCACACGTGGTGCATCACAGATATAGTGGGAAGAGGTCAAATTTCTTCTAAAAAGACACTAGTGACTCAGAGATACAGCAAAATATCTGTGTGCCACCAGTTCTTCATCCTGACATCTTATATCACAGGGATGAAAAGGAGTGCATAAAAAGTTTGGTTGTTTTTGACAGAACTACAGTTTTCACTCTCAGTTCACTCTCCAAAACCACAAATAACAGAGCAGTCCAGATCTGCCTCATGCACTTTCAGTAAAAGTAAGATTGCTGGATCTGTGTCAAACCCATTGAATAAATTATTGCATTATAGTTTAGATCTCAATAAAGCTGGCAGGACATAGAATGTGGTGAGTCACGGGTCTCAAACCGTTCCAACAGAAAGCAAAGCCATGTGAACAGTAGACAGAAGACGTCAAGACAGAGATGCCAAAAAGAACGCACGACGGTTGCCAGGGTACTAAGTTTTACTGCGCCTGAAAAGGTCAAAAACCTAAGCAAACCAGTACTTCATTCTAACCTTTACCCAATTCCACACATTCCAGAAAGCCTGTGGCTCACAGCCATAAGTGATGCAGCGTATGTGTGCCAAAGATGAAAAAAAAAATGATTCATATCAAATGAAGGCTGTGAAAATGCATTGTAATGGATCATTCTGCATGTAGACTATGAACAAGAACATGAACATACCTTTCTTGAGCAGATGATTTTACATTTAGTTCAAACTTTACTCAGGATATGAGGGTTAAGTATGAATATGGTGACAGAAGAGTACTTGAAACAGAATAATAAGGAAAAATCCCCTTATCTTTCCCTCAACTTTTCCAGTGGGGTTGCCAATATACGTTGAGAACAAATAAAAGCATGTGTGGACAGTCAGACTTGAGCAAACAGTGTGTGTAGAATGAGGAAGGGCTGCATAGAAACAGGATTAGCAGCACTCTTGGGTCACATTGACCAGGAATAGAAGTGTAACACTATACACACACACTCATGCCCCTGCCAACATGCAAGAGAAAACCTCTCTGCAAGATCTGCACCAGTTTATCGTGGGCTATGCACCCTGTGTATACACATATTATGATGGTTTTTTATTTATGCTAGTGTTTTTATACTTACTTCGCTCCAATTATTCATTTGTAACGGGTTGGTTGAAGTCTCACATGCTCACTAAAAGTCATTGCACAGTTTTTTTGCACATTAAAAATTAAATATGACTTCAGGTTGTGGCAATCACGTTTAAACACCGCTTCCAAAACTTTTTCCATAATAATAAAAAAAAAAAATATTTGCTTTTGATTTTCTGCGTTTTTGTACTCATAGAAAGCATTTTGATAGAAATGGAAGACGAATATGAAAAATACCCTGGAAAAAACACATATGAAAGATTTTGACTCATTGTTCAAAGACTTTAAGGCAGCATTTATTTGATTAAAATTGCTGTAAAAGTGGAAATATTATTTTAAAATAAACTCTTTTCTATTTAAATGTATTTTCAAATTTAAATATGTGATGCAAAGCTACTTTTTTCCAATCAAGGTGTCACAGGATCCTTCAGAAATCATTTTGATTTGCTGCTCAGGAAAAGGTCATGTTGAAAATAGTTGTGCTGCTTAATATTTTTAATAAAAACATGATTTCACAAGATTATTTCATAAACAGAAAATTCTAAAGAAGAGTATATTTTTAAATGGATTTATTTTATAACATTATAAATGTCTTTAATCAATTGAATTCAGCTTTTCTTAAAAAAAAGGTATTGAAAACTATATATGTTAATATTTCAAAATGGTGATACATTAAAAAAGTGAAGTTTCATAACACAGAGCTTATGTCTGAGAAATAACTGTTGCTTTAAAATATCTTTTTTGAATTTTCACACCAAAACAAATGCATTAGGTCCTCATGCACTTACTTTTTTCAAATCCAAACGGTCAACTTCCCATCCCATCTGTAGGCAATTTCCTATCTGTCCCTTTAAATGGGAAAGCACATGGTTTTATACTACAGCTGTAGCATGCAGAGACTGACTCGCTTTGTCGTATAAATCCTTTGTTCATAGAGTATCCATCAATTACTCCCCATGCTTTAACGGATTTCTTTATCGTTAACTTGAAATAAGTGTCCACCGCATGCAGTCATAGTGAGGAGCTTTCAACCATAAACCATATAGGCTATCTCCAGTCACAGAAATTTAATCCTGTCCGGCGAACGGAAACCCAGAGGTGTTGTATTGTATCCGAGCACTTCTGAAGTCAGTGAACCCCTGCACGCTCTCGTAGTGATGGGTGGTAAAGTTGAACAGCTGTCTCCGTCACTGGTGCAACTAATTTCCCTCTCAGATAAGGGATGGGGAAAGGAGGAGGTGTAATCGCTCACCCCTGAGTCAGAGCCTCCAATCTCTGCATGTCAGGGGGGCAACGGGGGGTTTCTGTTTCAGTTTTTGCATTTAACATTCTTCCCACAGGTTCCTTCTCTTTTATGACTCTGCACATATAGGCTACAAGATAATAAAAATCAAGGGTTGGGCTAAATGAGGCTCTTAATCTGAACATCAAGCTGAATATTTTAAGGCAAACGTATCGAACAATAGTGAAACACTAGAAGCTGGCACAATGAAGATTACCCAAAACACACCCCTCCCCCCAACCTGTTTAGTCAAATTGTTCCCTCAGACAAAAGACACAGAGGAGGGGCGGACTTTCTTTCGGTTTGGGTGCATTGATTCCCTTTCATGAGAGATTTTACACTTAAGAATCATGTTTGAATTTTAATTATGGCTGATGCTGCAGAAAACAATGACTGAAATTCTTTGGATGGAGATCTGAAGGATTAGACTTTTGTAACATAAACGAAAGGTATAATGTGCTTGTTTACCTTGAGACAGGCGCACAGGTTTGGTGACTGGTAGTCCGTCTATGCTACACTGGTTTCCACAGGGGTGCAGCGTGATGAGTCCAGCCTTGTTTTCGATGAAGCAGTGCTGGGCAGAGATCCCTGGGCCCTGGATGTTGATGTCCATGGCTCCGTGACCCAGAGTGGTCTTGCCTAAAACAAACAACCCCCACAGGATGTTGATTTTTAAAGATTGTTTGCCCTCAGACAACATGTCTTGTCAGGTGAAGTTAGCAGTCAATGCAAAGCCAGGCAGTTTGTGTCTAACTTTTATATCCATTGGATTTTTTATGCTTTTGAAAGAATTCCGTTCAACAAAAAATCCAAAATACAGTAAAATCAGTACCATTTATTTGAAATAGGACACTTTTCTAACATTATAAATATGACTTTACTGTTGCTTTTGATCAATTAATTTAATAAATATATGGATAATGTATTGTGTACGTATTTTAAAGCTACTGAACTCAAAATTTTTGCCCAATATAAATGTTTTTTTAAATTATAATTTTCATTTTTCAGAAAAATATTAGTGAAGAGCTTGAAATTATTGAAGTGTGTAATGTGCGATCAAAAGATGGATTTTGAAGCATCATTTTTAGTTGAGATTCTGTCGAATTATGCAACAAAAAAGCAGATGTAAAAATATTATTTAATTATGCATATATTGAATATATAAATAAGCCTTAGTAAGGCTAATTTAGTAAAGTCAGTCAAAAAATTGCTTGAAAAATATATACACTTTACCTCAGACGTAAACCCTTTCATTTGATGATGGAGAAAATTACAACAACAAAAAGAAAATAAAAATACAAAATAAAACAATATTAAAATAAAATAATTGTATACACTGTTGGACAACCTCTATAAACAGATGTAACATCAGTAGATATTATCTTTCAGTGTGTGAAGCCTATAAAGTTAAATCAACTGAGCTAATTCACCGATGTTGGCCTGCTTTTTGTTAGTGAGAAGAACCACGTTCCTCACCCCCCTTCCCATCTGCCCCCGTCCACCCTCATCTGTTATCAGGCTTGAGATAAAAGCCTGTGACCTGAGAGGAATCACACAAGCTAGCATATCAGTTTATAATACTAATAAAGTCCACAGTGACTAAAACAGATTAAATAAGCATTCAAAACCTCTTCTTCCATGCCCTTTCTCAAAGGTTTCATGATAATTCCATGTGTCTCTGAGGAATTCAGACAGATGGACGCTGATAAAAGAGACACCGGTATGAATGGCTGGTCAGTGTCAGAGAAAGTAAGTAGGTGGAGATAAAGGTGGGTGGTTAATGAAGAAAGGGGCTTTTGTAATTAAGAGAGGGTGTTTTTAAAGACCCCATGCCGCTTAAGTCTCAGAGTCGGGTTGCTGGCTTTTCAATCACAGCACAGAGGTGACGCAGGGGATTTGACCATCTGTGTATATTGGTGTTATATAAAGATTTGTGTTTCTTCCCATACAATAGCATTATTGACGATATTTTAAGAACTTTCCCCCTTTTTTCCCAAAAGTTTGTAAAGTCACAAACTCTTTCACAACCCCAATAATATAATAATACTCTTACCTTCCGGCAGGGGTAAAAGGGTGATGGCTGTACTGAGGCGGCCACTTCCTAAACTGACCAAATGCGGGCGTTCTGCTTGGACCTTTAGGGCTTTTCCAGTCTCAATCAAATCCAGTGGAGTGCTCTAAGAAATAAAGATGAAAAAGTCATAATTTTACCTTCTTTTTTTTTTACATCAACATTTACTTTGGCATCATACATGTATAGTGTGACCTACACCCTACTGTTTTTCTTATACTTTATAATTGGTTGTAATACTCGCTTTGCATATGTTTTTTGCTTAGGAAATCAAAAACAGGAAATCTGCATTTTTGGATCATACAGCATGGAACCCAGAAAGAGTTTTTCAGAAGAATGTTCAGGCAGCTCTTTTCCATAAGGTTTAGTGACATAAAGCTACTGTGGCCTCAGAGGATATACTTTCTCTGGTCTCCATCCATTTTTATTGTATGGGAGAGAGCAGCATGAACTCTCTTCAAAACATCTGCTTTTATGATACACAGAAGAAAGAAAGTAATGTAAATGATGCATTTTTATGCACCCATCCCTTTATATTGACGGGTTTCAACGAGGAGGCTTCTGCAAACTTTCAAGGAGGCCTTAACATTACCAAGTACAAAAAAAAAAAAGTATTAAAATAATTGGTAACACTCTGATTTGGTCACTTTTTAACATTCTGTTGACAATAAGTAACATTGCAACATTACATGTCTACTAACTCTCATTAGAGGATTAGTAGACTGTCTGATTAATATCTAACTCTTTATTGTAATGGTCAGTAACGATCAGCAATGATCAGTAATTCTGCAAGTACATATCAACTTACTCTAAACCTAAACCTACCAGTCTAATAATCTTCTGTTAACACTGTAATAGATATTTAGGTTCAATGTTACTTGCAGTCAACAGAGTATGTTGAAGGGACCATCAAAATAAAGCACTACCAAATAATTTGAATGAACAAATAAACAAATAAATAGGTAGGTAAAATGTAATGGCATTTTTATAATAAATATATAATGAATAAATACATACAAAAAAATAAGAAAAAAACGTATCCTTATGGGATTCCAAATCCATTAGACCCAGAACACAACTAAGGATTGTTCATGAAATCTGAAAGCTTTCTGACCCTGCATAGACAGCAACACGACTACCACTGTGAAGACCCAGTAAGGTAGTTAGGAGATTTTTAAAACATGTGATATCAGTGGTTCAACCTAGAGGTCTTCTTAGGTCCTAAAATCCATACCTGACAGAATCGACCTCAAACACATCTTGCCCGAAATCCCGGGGTACTGACTGATTTGGCCACTTCTCCATAGCTTCAGTTTTTATTAATTTTATTTATTTTTTATTTATTTGCCTATTTTATATTTTTAACTGTCTGATGGATATTTGTTATTTCTGAGTTTGGATTTGAAATAGAAACATGATAGTTTCATAAAAATTTAATCGATAGGTTCATAAATCATGGATTGGCTAGTTTTGTCTGCTACCTTATCTCTGGTGAAGGGCTTCTACACACACAAAAAAAGCCTTGCATTAACACACATACAAACATAACAAACCATTTTTTTTTTTCTTTGAATGCACAAGTAGGCTACTCATCCAGGAAAGTTGAAAAGAATTCATATCTAATCCATCTCATTTATTTTAATTAGCCAAGACCCAAAACTTCTAATACTGAACCCGACCCATATCCGAGCCACTCAGATCCAAGTGGATCCGTGAAGACCTCCAGTTAAACCTAAATTTGATCAGGCTACAATACTTTAATATACTGTCATGAGTGTACATTAACGACTGACAAAGAAAATAAGTCATTATTCATGTATTCTTTGTGCACAAAAAGTATTCTTGTAGCTTTCTACAATTAAGTTTGAAACTCTGATGTCATATTTGAATCATGTTTATGTTTCCGGGTCATGTCAGTTGCGTTGCTGTCTATGGGTATGAGTAATCAATTATACTTTTCATTTCTGGGTGAACTAACCCTTTAATCATTAACCAGTAAATCACAAACATCTAGAAAAACCACAGAATATTATAAGGCCTCTCAGCTCAAAAAGGTTTAGAACCCCTGCTTTAAATGTCTGTATCTGATCTAACAGGCTAGTGTGCTGCTGAAATGCATCATAAATATAGTGAGTCAACTCATACGTCAGCTAAAATTGCCCACAATGATTTAATATTTCATAACAAGAAGAAGTTCCAAAGTACTTATTCAAGCTGAGCTCTCGGCAGGCGGTTGAGTGCTCATCTTACTATTCTCTTCAACCCTTGTGAGAGAAGTGCCTTCAGTCGCATCTTGAGTGTAGACCTCTATAGAAACTTAAAGGCTCAGCATGGGGGAGGTTGTCATGGCAACAATGTGAAATGGTAATGACTGGGAGGGGAAGACTGTACCCTGTAATTCCGCTATCATGCAATGACATCATTTTTCAACTAGAAATTAGCTGAATCCATCAGCTTATTTTGCTAGTAAATTCTGATCAAGGCACAATCGTGATGATATGTAAATGTGCACAGGATTTCATTTTGCACAGACTTATTGCAATATAGGCATATTATTTTTAACCGTACATCTGCCTTCCAGATAATTGCTGTTCACCCACCTTCCCAAACATCCACTAAAGACGTATTATCACCTGAGGGCTGTGGTATACGGTTGGGTTTAGGATCAACCCGAATGCTTAAACAAGATTAGCAGGAGGCAATTAGTGTAATCGGTTAAAGCAGAGCTTATGGGATGCGAGTGAGAGATGATCATTATGTTTTAAAAGAAACCATCAACACATCTGCCATAGATTAGCTACTACTACAGGGGAAAATCCACATAGATGTGGCAGCCATGTTGAAGCAGAAGGTGATGATGGTAATGATGCCCCCCAGGGTGTGTTTTACACTTTGCCTGTCACCTCGTATCATGAACACTCAACCTTGACTGTCAGACAAAAGCTTGCACACTGAAGCTGTGTTGAACAAAGGTGTTGCTATTAGAACTGGATTTACCATCCGATTGTCATAAAAAAAAAAAAAAAACAGCAATTAGGGAAAAAAAGAGGAAATACCTTTCCACCTCTATGGAAACTTTTCTCTTTTTGCTCATATTTTTTTGCTTATAAAATATCAACTATGAATAGAAAACAAGAAACTTTATGAGTGTGTGTGTGTGTGTGTGTTTATGTGTGTGTATATATATTATGTTTATTATATTATATTTATTGAAATTACAAATCTTTTAATTTATCTTTTTTTATCAGTTTAACATCCTTGTTGATTTTTTTTTTCATAAAGAAAAAAGAAAAATTACTGACTCCAAAACTTTTGAATGGTTGTATATATTGTCTTGTTTGCCACTTTTAAAGTAAATATGTGAATACATACACATATTTTATTTTTACAGTTATAGTACACAAGTCTTCTGTTCTAGTTGTTCAATTATTACTACTACTATTATTTATTTTATTATCATTATTATTTCATTAGTCTTATTAAATTTTTTTTTTTTCATGTCGTATATGTATGTACCAAGAAACCTGAAAAACCATAACAAATTCCTTGTGTGTTTGTGCCCACTTAATAAAAATAATAATAGCTAATGTAATGCATCCTTGCTGAATAAAAATTTGTATTTTCCTAATAAACAAGTAAACAAACAACTTTAGATCCATAAAATGTTGTCACATGTGGTAATTAAAGTTTGATCTCACCTGGAGCACTTTATGAGACTGATGTCCACTGGTAAGATTTTGGTTCAAACTATCCATGACCAGCGTGTTTTCACTAACTCGCTCAGTGACATGAGAATCCTGCCAGAGACAAAAACAGTGTTAAAAAAAACCTCATAAATGTTATAAAATGAATAGTTTCTAATATCCACCAATAACTCAGTTTCATAAATAAATTTATATTCATACAACAGCTCAAACATTCTGCAATATAACTTTATTTGTGTTAAATGAAATATGTTCATACAGGTTTTAAACCAACTTGAGGTGAGTAAATGACAAGTTTTTCTTTTTGTGGCTGAACTATTTTTAGGATCACTGTACATGCTTCCATAAGTGTATTCATTTTCACTGGTGTCTTGTCTATTGTAGATGACAACTAAGCCAGCCAAGTGTCTACATTACAAACAATAGTGCGAGTGGGAGAAATGCAGCCTCCGGCATTCCCCGTCTGCATCTTCAGCTGACTCACTGCCCCGATGAATAGAGTCTGCACTCACACAAATGGCATTTGCAAACAGATAACACTGATTTACCCCGTTGGCCCAACTCACATTGACTCTCACCGGCCACGAGCTGCCTCTTCCTCTGACACACACATATAGACCTCCCTTCCCTGACATTCCTGCACTCTTACTCAATATGCGGTCTTAGTGTTCAACCACAGAACAATTTATACAATCACTCCAATGTCTATATTTGTATATTTAGGCCTACCTGTCACATACAGAATTGTGTACACGTTCACACTTTATGTTTATGGTCCATTTCTTTATTAACAAACCATTAAAACGTTTGCTTCAATAACTTTTCACAAAGAATCATTCAATCTTTGTTCTTTAAAGAACCATCTCTTGCCACAAAGACGCTTTCGTCAAACAAAAAGGTTCTTCAAATTTTAAAGGTTCTCTATTTCTTTAAAAAAATAGTTGTTGTTTTTATTTGGCGTACTATTTATACGCTTTTTTACGATTTATTTTTAACACCAAAGACGCCAGCAGCGCGAGAATATAAAACATTCACTGATGCTGTCAGCTGAAGCCCAGTTCACACTACACGCGACCAAGCGACCCCATTCATTTCAATGGAGAGCTGGCGATTTCCGGCGACAAGAGCGACAGCGGCCGTGAGCGACCGAATGTGGGCGTATCCAGCGACGCGACAAAGTTCAGAATCTCTCAACTTTATAAAAATGAAGAGCGACTTTCGGGAGCGACAGCCAATAGGAAAGAAGACGATAGAGCTCACGTGCTCATTCTCCTTTCAGCTCCAGCAGTGATGACGGCATTTTCGTTTTTACTCTCTGTTCCTCATTCATTTTTGTTTGTATGTATGGACTCGGTGTATATTATTATTATATTCATTCAGTCTCCAAAATGTTTGTATTTGGCGGCAAGAAACCTATTCGCTGTCAACAATGACGTTGCTAAGAAACCAATGAGAACCCCCACTAGCGACCTCATCGCCAGCCTCTAGCGACATAAAGTTACAGAAGTCGCTGCTAGTGTGAACGAGGCAGCATGTGGCGCGACGCGAAAGGACAAATCTCCGACAGTAAACTCTTGACTCACACATTTCAAATGATTAGCAACGCTAGCTTTGTCTCGTCCGGTGTAAACAACCTTAAGCTGTTGAGACGCGACAACGTCCGGTGTAGACACGGATTGCAACTTTTGCAGCTTTAAATCTAAAAACAAGCTCGTGGTGCAAGAAATTCAATGAAACCCAAACCTATAACTGCATAATCTGAGGTAATTACTATAATTACTTTGTGAGATCCAATGATAGCACCTCTGTTATGAGGTTGGAGAAGAAGGCTGAAGAATTTTAATTGCTTGGCACTGAATCAAATTTCACACAAATCTAACCTTTTAATATTTGAAGCCATTTGACTTGGAAAAAAAAAAAACTGACCCTTGTATTATTCAAAAACTTTTTGCAAAGTAGCCTAAATTGTGTGCACATTAAATACTGATGAGGTTTTAAAATTTTAACGTTGAGCATGTATCCATGAAGAAGAAAAAAAATGAGATAAGAAACAAATGCCTTGCTTTTTAAAATGTGAAGTACAAAACAAATGATACACATTTAGCCTACCTTGTTCCAGTTGTCCAACAAGCACAACGCCTCCATTTCTAAGCACCAAATATAGTTTACACTGCTATATCAAAGTCCCTGATCTCTAACTGTTTTTTTCTGCCTCTCTAGTCCCTCTACATCTTCATTTAGAGGATACATGTTCCTATTCAAAACAGCACGGACCTGCCTGTACTTGCTGCTTTGAGCTAAATCCCACATTCCAGCCTGTCGGCTACAGCCCTGATAACAGATGTTAGTGTGCTGGTCAATAAAAGGATGGAACTTCATAAAGGATAAAAGAAAGACGGGCGATTTACAGTGAAGAGAGGAAGTTTAACAAGTTGAAGCAAAAACAAGAGGGTAATAATGGAAGTATATATAGGTCATCTGGGAAATGAACAAAGGCCGACTATGAGAGACTGACAGACAGAAGATCCGACAGATTGAGATTGGGTTTGATCACACTCCAAAACTCTGTTATTGCCACATGCCTCTTGGCTCATCAAAGCCGATTTGCTCGATCTAAGAGGCAATGAGTCACATTTCCCTACCACTGCCTTTATCTGGAGTTTGATTCTGTTCCAAATTGCACACGCTCACACATTATCAGACCCGACAATGTGAGGGACAGCACATTTTTCCAGCATGCAGCATAAATGCTGTTATTGTCTCTCTTCAGCGTGCTCGGGTGGGAGAGACGCTGTCTGTGGATGCTGCACCCTGCCTGAAGAGCGCAGTGGAAAAAGATGAAGAGATGTGGTCGAGTGATGGCATGCAGGTCTGGTTAGTTGCTCGCTGACTACAAACATGCAACTAAGTGAAGGAACAAATCATGTGTTAAGAGCCACGCCCCTAAAGATTATTTTTCTGAATGATGCTCAAGTGTACACCTGTTTTCCAGTAAAAAAAAAAACAAACATTTTTAAAAACCAGTTTACTTGAGATGCAAAACTGCATAAGATTTGACGTTGTACACAAAGAATAT
>JAUMHG010000059.1:6971511-6983157 GCA_032359395.1 Enteromius anoplus
TAAACGCAATACTTCGATTATAATAATGCATTTATGCTCATAATCGCAGCAAGCATAATTGTATTAACATAGGAGGCTGATTTTAATCAAAATATTTAGACATGTTAACGTTACACATTAGGCTAATGGAAATATTGGCGCTCTGAACAGTCTAACTACTGTTTCGGAGATTAAAATAGTTTAGTTTTGTGTGTAATGGCAAAATGATTGTTTTTCGTTTCGTTTTTCTTTTAAATCAATTTAAAAAAACGTTTGTAATAGTTTTTTTTTAAATAACCTATAACGTTACGTTTTTGTTTTTTAAAAGCAAGACCAGCGGCAGAAAAGCTGATGCCTTTTCAAGTCATCACGACTTGCCTAAAATAAAATCAATGTAGCCTACATACTAATTTAATTCATGCATATAAAAATGTTTCAACATTAAACCTCACTGTAATAAAAATACATAAAAAAAAAAAATAAAAAAAAAAGATGTGTGAATGCAAATCATGTGGTCTAGCAATACATTTGCAATAAGGGCAATGTCATTACCCAATATTGAAATCCAGTTTTCCGTGCATGGATCATGGGTGATGCCTGTCTCTGACTTACACTGTAATCCTTTCTGTGAGCCCATCACAGAATTTTTGACGGATTTTGAATCAAGAGTCCATGAGCATTACACGGAATTCTGAGAGATGAGGTTGGTTTTTAAACTGTTTTTAAATGTTTGAACAAAAAAACAACAACAGCAAAACCTCCTTTTGAAAAGTTTTGAAAGAGAGAGAGGTAACTATTTAGAAATGTGTGCTAGAAGACTGCCATAAAATGTATCATATAGAAATATTTAAGTTACTAAAATGGATGTTATGTTGCCATTTGAGTGCATTTTAATTGCCTATAGTGATGTCTGTGTGACGACAATATTTAAAAGCAAATCAAGGCCTGTCCCCAAGTAATTGTCATTATTATAATAATTAAACAATGTATGTGAATGTGTGAACACACAATTATCATAATAACAGTGCTGTTGTCTCTTTTTATTACAAATTTGATGCCACCAATAGCTATCACCTGACACACTATGAAACGTGGATATTTTAGACAGTGACGTGACATCCTAATGGCATCTCAATAAAAACAATATCTTTTCTATTACTATTTTCATGCACAATGTCATTAAAACTGAAGCCTATTTGATAGATAGATTTGATTTTATTAAACCATTTTAAATATATTTAATAACCATCAAATATACTGTAAGGAATAGCATACTCAATGTGAGCCAAAATATAACAACTTTATATGTTTAAAATTATTTCTACACATTACTGCTATTAATATGGATGAAATAACGCACAAAATATTGTGTGAGGTTAACTGTGTATGGAAATGCTTGCTACACATCTAATAAAGGTTTACCATCTCTTATTTTGTGGTTATTACAAACCAAAATCCCACAAAAAGCATAATATTTAAAAGCATTATAAAACTTTTTGTCCCGTAACCCATAAATTAAGGGACTCAAACAACGAGGCAAGATCAAAAACAAAATTAAATTTGAATATCTTACATTCACAAATAGCATGAAATCTAATTTCCATAAAGGCATTTCTATATAGGGGGTTATAAGCTGCATCATAGACAAAAGAAGCTGAACACCATGGAGAATAACAGTTTTAAGACCCTTATTTGTTGAGTTCTTCCTTTCAGAAGAGGCAGATTTGGCGGCCAACATAATCTTGAAATAAGTAGAGACAATAGTACACAACATCATGATGAATAAGAGCTGCAGACTCGTGGCTCTCATGTCTGCTAGCCATTTTACCTGTAACATGATCTCCACACTACACACAACAGATTGGTGAAAGGCACCAGGAGGAATATAAGCAAAAGAGGCTATTAAAACAAACAATGGAATGACAAAACTGACACTCCAGATGATGAGAAGCCCGATGAAGGTGTTTTTAGGGGTGGAGATGCTGGAATGTCTTAAAGGCATACATATGGCTACATAGCGCTCTAAACACATGGCTACAAGAGTCATGGGTGAGCAAAAACATAAGCGTGCACAAGATATAGCAAGGAATTATATGCACTGGGAACTGGTAAAACGACCCCATAAGAGTTAAATCAGAGTCTGAGCAAACAGAATGTAGCGTGTTTCCCTGAAGGTCTCTTTCTTCAAAAAGGTGAAAATCATCAGTCCGTTCACATAGAGAAGAATCCCCACCAATACTTGAACCACCAAAGGCTTCTCATTAATAGCTTTCAAGTTAAATGTGCTGCTCAAATTATTGTTTCCAGTTATGTTCATCTTGACAGCAAAAATAAGCCATAAAAAACTCATAAAAACATAAGGTGTAGGTTGTGATGTACCTCAAGGCAAAAGGAGTGAACAGCCTAACTCTCCTCACTCTGTGCTCTTTATATAGGGCTTTAGATAGGCTGGGCCTTGTTTTGTTGACAGATCTGCATGCTAGTTTCTTTATTTGGGATGAATTGTGTGTAGGTGCTTTTTAGGCCTGTAGCAAAATTTCTCTAAAGGAAACTTATTTTTAATTATAAGTGCAAATATTTATATAAGCTACCAAAAATAAAAATGTTAGAAACCAGAGACCACCTAAATGAACCATCCACACCTTATTACAAAGTGGTCTACAGCTTATACTAAAAACTATTGCATAAATGTACAGTTTCCAAAAGAAACATATACTAGAAGAAGTAAAACTCATTTTATTTCTTTTCACATAGATTTACAGAGTTTCAATTAATAACATGTAATTAATGAGCGAGCAGTTTAAGCCTATCAGCGAACGGCCCCAGAGACTATTTCACCACTTTTTTGGAGTGGGTGACAGTGAATTGTGGATCGCAGTTCACGATCTGCCGACTGGGTGTGAGGATCCCCTGTCTCCGCCTCCAGACTCTGATTCCTGAACTCCACCTCGCTCCTTCGATCCATCAGCTCCGCCTTGGCTCCTAGGTCCCTTATCTCCGCCATGGCTCATCATCCCATGACATTTAGATTGTAGTCTGTGTTCAAGCACTGCTTTTTTTGTTCAACCCTGCGTTGGCTTGGTGCCTTGAACCTCGGTTTCATTTAATTAAATGTATGATGTTTGCATGTCATGAGTAGGTGGTGTGAACCCATTGATAATAGATTAATAATTCATAATTCATAATAGATTAAAAATGTTACCTTTGTGGGCAGTGTTGGAAATGTATGTCACTGAACAGGGCTTGAGAGAGAGTTGCTGGTGAGATAATTTGTTGTGTTGCCAGATCCAGCTATTATAAGCATCTTTGTGAGGAGCATAAAATGTCTCAAGGTTACACATGTAACCCTAGTTCCTCGAAGGAATGAGATGCAAGTTGTCGAAGAGATGCAATGGGGATGCCTCCAGCGTGACGGCTCTGAATCGTGTGTAAAATCATCCAATGAATAGTTGAAACTTCCCAGGCAGGTGGCGTCACTGGCCAGGAAGCATAAAAGCACATGGAATGCTCCCGACTTTCAGCTCCTGTTATTCGGCGGAGCGCCAGCTGGGGATGCCGAAATTGTGATTTCGAGACACAGCGTTCCTCTTCAGGAACTCGAGCCACGTCGATGAGACGCTATGGGAACCAGATGCCTACTCCCCCAGACTTTCAAATCCCTGTCAAGTGTGTGTTTGTGCACAGCTATGACAGTAAAACTGAAGAGCCTGGAGTGGCTCGCAGACCCAGTCTGTAAAACCAGACAAATGTGTTGGTAGACTACCCTGCAGCGATGCAAATATCGGGCATCGTGACCCCTACTAGCAGGGCTTTTGAGGCCGCCACAACTCGTGTTGAGTGTGCTCTGACTCCTAGCCTCAGCGGGAGATCAGAGGACTCATATGACAGGTTTATGGCATCCACTATCCAACAGCTTAAAGTCTGCTTGGTCGCTGGAGACCCCTTCTTGGGGCCTTCTCCACAGGGCAGCTCTGTGGACGTATGCTCGCACTGGACACATACAATTTAGCTTCTGCTGACTAGGCTCCCTGAAGGGAGGAGGGTTGAAGGCTTGTAGTATGACTGACTGAGGTGTGACCATAGGTACCTTAGGACTGTAAGGTGGGTACAGGAAGGCTTTGGACATACCAGACACAAAGTCAAGATGGGCCACTGAGAGTGCCTGAAGGTCACCTACTCTTCTCAGAGAACTCAAAGCTAGCAATAGTGTGGTCTTGATCGTTAACAGACGATCAGAGATCTCCTCAATGGGCTCAAATGGTGGCCCACAGAGGGCCTCTAACACAACAGCCAGATCCCAGGTCAGAACCCGGGAGTGTACTGGACCTCAGCGCACCGCAGAGGAAACATAAGACCAGGGTTTTTTTGCCAACTGTGTGTTCATCAAGAGAGGCTTGGTAAGCCGATATAGCCGCCACGTAAACCCTCAGGGTGGAGTGGGTGACCCCAATAGCGAATCTAGCCTGCAGAGATTCCAGAACTGCACGAGTGGGCAGTTAACTAGATCCTGCCGGCATTCTCTACACCATGAAGTGAATAACTTCCAATTCAGTGCGTATAGTTTCCTCGTAGATTGACCTCTGGATTGGAGGATGGTCTTGACAACCTCGGCTGAGAGACCTATGGCTATAAGTTGTGCCCCCTCAGGGGCCACACTCGCAGTTTCCACGACTCCAAACGAGGGTGCAGGATGGTGCCCCCCGCCTGTGAGAGGAGATCCCTCCTGATCGGAATTTCCCATGGAGGGCCATCTAGGAGGTCCATCAGATCCGAGAACCATACTCAGCCCGGCCAGAACGGCGCTACAAGTAGTAGACTAATCAGCAGGCCAATAGATATGACGTTGGATGCAGCTGACATCAAACCCAGCAGTCACTAAAACTGTTTGACAGTGAGAGACCGGCCTTCTCTTACTCTTGTGACTGCAATGAGGATCGACTCGATCCGAGCAGGTATCATGCAAACCTGAGAGTGCAAGGCCAAAGGGAAGACCGATATTGGTACGCTTTTCCCTTAAAAGCAAACCTAGGACTTTCTGTAAGAAGGATGGATCTGTACGTGAAGTACTTGTCTTTTAGATCTATCGTAATAAATCAGTCCTTGGATCTGATTTGTGACACAACCAGCTTGACAGTGAGCATCCTGAACTTTAGCTTCATCACTGAGCAGTTCAGTAGCTTGAGATCTAAAATGGACCTCAGCCCCTCCCATCCTTCTTAGAACTAAAAGTAGCAGCTGTAGAACCCGTAGGTTGAACTCTGTCGTGAGGAAGGACCACCTCAATGGCCTCCTTCCTCAGGAGAGTATCTACTTCTCGTTTCATAACCAGAGCCTGCTTAGGCCCATTCTGTCTACAGTGTGCAGGACCCAATGAGACCCATTTGGCAGTCAATCACCGCTAAATAGTCTATTCAGGGAATAAAAGTTTAGTGATTATATTAGAGGGTATGACAGTGTTGAATACTGAGCTGAAGTCAACAAGCAGCACTCGTGCATAAGTGTTTTTATTGTCCAAGTGTGTGAGTACAGAGTGCAGCGCAAAGCACTTTATATTGATGGGTGTGAGTGCTACAGGGCGGTAGTCTTTCAGGCAAGTTGGGCTAGATTGTTCCGGCACTGGCACAATGGAGGTGGATTTAAAGCATGTTGGAACAACTAATAGGGCAAGAGACATGTTGAAATGTCTGTGAATATCCCAGCGAGCTGCAATGCACATGCTTTAAGTACGTGCCCAGAGATGCCGTCTGGTCCAGCAGACTTGTGCATGTTGATCCGGCTCAGTACAGTGCAAACATCTGAGGAGGTCAGTATGATGGGTGAGTGGTCGTCTGAGGGGGGATCCTGATGGCGGGTTGATTGTTGTTTCTTTCAAAGCGAGCATAAAAGTCATTAAGCTTATTCAGAAAGAGGACATTTTTGGTTGTGGGTGTGGAGTTGCTGGGTTTGTAGTCTGTAATGTCCTGAATGCCCTGCCACTGTAACATTTATGTCTGTTTAGTCTGTGTTTTTGTATGCTTAGTTAAGTTTCGTTTTTTATGTGTTCCTGTTTTAGTTTTGTTTTCCCATGTCCTAGTTCCTGTCTGCCCTTATATGGTCTTTCCTGTGTGATGTAATTATTAGTTGATTCCCATCCACCTGTGCTTTCCCAGCTGTGTCTTGTCTAGTGATTAGTCTTCAGTGTATAAAACCCCTGTCTTTTGAGTTTGCTTTCGTCCGTCAACGTTTATGTTTGGGTTCATTGTGTTTTGTGTGAAGTTTATTGGATTGTTCATTAAAATAATTATATTATTTTAGTCTACGTCTTTGGCCCTCTCCTTCTCTCCGGACCAAACGTTACAGCCACAAGCATTGAGGGTCAGAGTTAGCACATAAAGACTAGATGAGATACAAAGGAATGCTTTGTAGAGAGGAGAAACTCAATACACAGACAGAGCTTTAAATAGACAGGATATCGACATAACTAGTTGACAAGCGGGAGGAGTTGATCAGTTGCCATAATAGCTAACAATGGGTAATGGAGCATGGAATCACAGAAACCAATGGGGAACTAACACTTCAAAATAAGAGTCTTTAAACAGAGTAAGAGAGACAGGGGTAGCATATACATAACAGTCCAGGGTGGAGTGTCCTCTGTTGCAGTTCGTGGGCACTCCAGCTGGCAATCGTAACAGGTTGCATGTCTTTGTCACTTTTTTTTTATTTTTGCCCGTGATGCGTTTGCATCCCTGCAATAAACATTGTACAGTTATACACAAATATACACTTTTGAAATCAAACTGTGTTGCATTGTTGTATTTTTGTTGTCTGACAAACACCCAGCAAATAATTTTATTTCTAAACTGAATAGCGTCTCTTTGAACCTGTTAATATTACCTTTAGTAGCGTAACTATCCCTTTAAAGGGGCCATCCGGTGTCGCATGCACTTTTACAAGCTGATTGGACTGAAATGTGTGTTGGGAGTGTGTGTTGTTACGACCTCAATGTACGTCTAGGGTAGACCGCAACAGAAATAAAAATCTTTGGTGGTGCAATCAGTGTGGTGGCGGAGAAAACTCCCAAAGCTCGACCCCAAGACGGGGTAAAATGACCCAAACAACCAATTACAAAAGATATACGTTTTTATTTAAATAAATATTAAGTTGATAACAAAACAACAAAAGAAATGGGATAATAACTTCAGGAGGTGGCATGGCCAAAAAAAACAAACATAAGGCAGCTAACTAATAATAACCCAACTGCCTAAACTCCAAAGAAAAAAAGGAAAACAAAAATACAAAGGATTAATCTAGCTCCCTAAACTAACATAAACAGGAGGGGAAAAAAAACATTTTATGTGTAGACAACCACCCTATAATAATAAAGATCCTCAAGTATTTTTATTAAATTAAAAGAAAAATTCTGAAATCAAGCCATTCTCAAATGCCTTGCCGGTGTGGCGTCACTCCGACAGAGGCCGCTCCCACAATAGTTGATTGACAGCAGCGTGTCACACAGACTGAACTGGTGTCTTACCTCATACCCACCCTGAGTGAGCTGTCATCAGGCCAAAATGCAGAGACAGGCAAGACTCCTAAGCGATTGAGGTGTTTTGTTGTTGAATGTATTAATGAACATAGCAGTAGTCATTTACTCCCGACATCTGAGTGACTGAAGATGCGGATGATTAATGTTACGTGCCCTTGATCAACCCGAAATGCGTTTATGTTTGCGCGAATCATTCATGATCCAGCATCAACTTCAGAAGCAATGATTATAATGTCTTTTAATGAATCTTTGCGAATCACCTTTCCTAATAATGTGCTAATTAGCAAGTTTCACTATGAATACGATTAAAAGAAGAAAACTCAAAAAGCTGCTTAAATACTGTCGCAGATGGCAAAGGAGCACAGAACAACGAGATAAGGAATAACAAAAATACAGAGGGTGGATTTATTGAACAAAGGAGAAATCAAAAATAAGTCACTGTTGGGGCACCGAGTGCACCCTTTAAGGCTCTCTCTTCTGAAGACGGGCAGCGCTGGTTTCTGTCTCTTAGGAAATGCAGGGCTAGGCAGATTAAAGCCGGTTCACGGCTCAATAGCTGGCTTCTGAGAAGAAAAGGAGAGACTGGTTACTTTGGCGTATTGGAGTCAAAATGAAGCTAGTTGGTGTGGGTGCCTCACGCAGCTTATCTGGCTGCGGGCTAAGTAGTTGCAGCTGGGCTCGATTAGTTGCTGATACATTTTGCCGGTGCTCCCTCGTTGGTAACCAGGGTAACGCTGATCAGTAATTGGGATGCTCGTCACACTTCCCCTCCCAAGCATTGTCCTAGTCCTGGAGGCAGAGAAAGGTAAACACAAGGGGGAGATTGGGGGTGGGTGGGGAGTGACCCCTGACAGACCAGCAAAAGCGGACCACAGCCGAGAGAGTCCGTCAGCATTGTTGTGTGAGGCCCCAGCTCGATGTTGGATGTCGAAATGGTAGTCCTGGAGGGCGAGGAACCATCTTGTGACCCAGGCGTCACAGAAATAAATTACATTTTAAAATATATTATAGATTATTTTATATTGTAATGGTATTTTGCAGTATTATTGTTATTCTGTGTTTTTGACCAAATATATGCAGCCTTGATAAGCATAAGATACTTTAAAAAACATTACTAACCTACCACCGCAGGGATTTCGAACGGCACTCCTGGCTGTGATTTGGAAACCGAACCAACACACGGTTCCCCTGACCATGATTCGGGGCTGGGACCCGACAGTTGGTGATTGGGAACCGCGGGGGTTTTAAACGGCACTCCTGGCCATAACTCAGACACCGGACCTGAAATAGGCGGATGGGAATCCGCGGGAGACTGGATTGGTACTACCGGTTGAATCTCTGTAGCTATGGCAGGGTCTTGCAAGAGTTCATTGGTCCGAGTGGATTGTCCTAGAGGTTGTGCAGCCACCAGCGGAAACTCTGGAAAATCCACGATTAATTTGTCATTTCCAGAAATCATACAGCCACTGATAGAACATGTGACAGGAAGTGCGACCTCAACCGACACCTCTGGGCTTTGTGCAGCCACCAGCGGAACCAGAAGAAAGGCTTGGGTTTTCCCACAAAACCACTAGTAATCGTGCAACCACCGGCGGATCCTCCTGAGGGGCAACGGCCATCTAGACTGCTGACTTGGGCTTAGGCAGGGCGGCCATTTTTTCTGCTGACTTGGGCTGAGGGGAGGCCATCTTGAGCAGTGACTTAGATTTGGCAGCCATCTTGTGCAGCGACTCGAGAATGGCAGCAATCTTGTGCAGTGGTTCTGGTTTAGGCACTTCTGCCCATGAAGGTGTTTTGGTGGAATGTGATATCAGTGATGAAAAGATCGGTGACTTCCACTTTAGCCTTGTGATGCCCGGGAGTTCGACATCATGGAGAAAAGAGGCACCGCCCCGAATGCGGTGATGATATCTGCATCGCAGAGACCCGACCGTTCAGCGAGTTGACGAAAATCAGATGTGTAGTCCTAGAACAGCGGGTCCCGGTGAATCAGCTTGGCGAATCAGCTCGGTGAGCTGATCTGTGAATGCAATCTCCTCTTTGGTCAGTTGTTCTATAATGATGCTGATATTTCAGAAATCCTCCAAGAGTAGGAGACATGTAGAAGTCTTTGTTATTTGTCCACCCTTGCTTCAGTTATATACATGTAACCTTAGTTTTATAGAAATCATGTGTGCCCTCATTTTAGCTGGGTCTTCACTCATGTTACAGTCCTTGGAGGAGGAACCCAAACCAGAGTCAGCAGACAAGATGGCTGCCTATTTTTTTACTGTTGCTGATCATTGTGGATGTACCTTGTGTAATATTATTAATTAATAATTTACTCTATTAACCAATTTTGGGTAATAATCTTACGTTTAATTTCTTTGTTTAATTAGCTCTTTTGTTAGTCTATGTAAATTAAATCAAAGATTCATTTAAATATGGTTATCCTGTATTTGAAATATAAAATACACTCAGCTGACTAATACGTCCAGTGTCTTAGTACAATAAGCATATTTAAACAGTTTACTTTAATTTACGGCCAACATATCAAACCAAACTCTAGCGTTTCCTTTTGTCTAAGCAGGGTAGCTAAGATCTGGGCAATATTTGACTTCTCCAAAACAAAATACACAAGACAGATGATTCTTAGTAAATTAAACACAATTCCTTGTCATTGAACTAATCTACTTGAACAAAACACTAACCTAGGATTACGTTAACGCACACACATTCACACACACACACATTGTCTAAAGATGTAAAGATAAACGTTACCGAAAGCCCAAAGTGTTTGCTGCTACTTCTCTAAAACACAACCAGCAAGGAAACACTTAGCAGAGGTTCTTAGCTTTAACTTCAAGTTTAGTTTGCACTATTCAGCAAGAAACAAAACGTTTGTGTTGCGTTCCAAGCGAGGTAGATCGGCTGAGGTGCTTGTCTGGGAATCCTGGCCCACGAGGGAGGAGCGGCCAATCATTTCATTGCTGGGGAAGCAAGTCTTTCTCTGAATGGTTCCTGATGGTACATATTTTGCATACATCAACCCTAATAGGGCGAGGATCACGCTGGCGTGATTTGGGTCTTTTTTTTCTTGTCAGTGCAAAAGAAAAACATGACACAGAGACATGAGACGCATATCTATAGAAAGCTTGAAATGTCTACTTTTGAATGCAAAAGTGAGTGCATTTTGTAAAGTTATCAGTCTGAAACCCACACTATGTCTAGTTTCTCAATCTGATCTCATTACTTTTAATTTGACCAAGTCCATTCGCTTTGTTATTACAGTTGACCGTGTGACATGCGCGCGACATGTAAACGCCCACAACACCTTGTGAGCTCTACGCGGAAGAACAGAGGAAACACAGCTCTTAATTCAGCAAGACACATTTTAACATAACGGAAGAAAGAAATTACAATTTACCTCAAGATGCGGCATGAGAACTGGTGCAGACACGGATCGATCACTCTCCTGAGTAAGTACTGCTTGTTTTTTGTATTAATTTGCATGTTTTTGTGTCAAAACCTGAACACTTTTACTGGTTCTGTGTAACTGTTACCACTATAAAATAATTTGAAACATATTTCACTTTGTTTGGTTAATGAATAACACAGTCATGAATATAGGTGTGTTTATTGTGTGTTTCACCAAGTCCGTGGTAGTTTTAGCTACTCAAAATACTGCCTTGTTTACAAATAACCGTCTTCTGTGTAGTGTAACAAATTAGGTGTAAATGGTTAAAATGCTGTAAATGCATGCAGTCTTACAGCACATCAGCAGATATTTATGCATTCTATGGGCCATCAGTGGATATAGACACATAGGCTATTGTGTGTAGATCTATTGGCCATCGGTTTGTTTGTACAATGTATGCTAACCTTGTGATATATAGATATTTTTTTAGGCATGTGGCTGCATGGGCATTACGCTTGCCCTCAACAGCCCCACAGGCAGGTGCCGTTCAATTCAGTGCGATGGGGAATAATACAGAGTACGTGCAAAGACATATTGTAAATATGTAATTGAGTTTACATTGTAAACGTACTTGTATGACACTAGAAAATCTCCTGTTTGTGTTATGCATGACTGTGGAAGTGACTGATAATGATAATATATTGATAACTTGAAATGTATTGAGAACTTGATATATATATATAAA
>JAUMHG010000059.1:6983257-7023005 GCA_032359395.1 Enteromius anoplus
GAGCCGCACCTGAGCGCAATCAGTGCACGCCAATATTCATTGGCCTTTAGTAAAAGCTCAAAGGCAAATCGGTCTCTATGGCGAGGACCCATATGTAACGTCTCCGTTCCCTCCTTCAGGGAACGTGGGTTACGATAGTAACCTAGACGTTTTCTCTCTTTCATTACAGGTCTGTGTCTGCTAGAGATGTTATCTCTGGCATGCTCAAGCCGATGGGAGAAGGATGAGGGGGGTCTCATCTCAACCAAAGCACTCATCACAGCTCCAGTCACAGTTTACAAGCAGTCACAGTTCACAAGCATAATATCAATAATAATAAAAAAACAACATAATTAACTTCTTACGACTTTGTTTTGTTTCTACAACAGCTGTAATAAAATACCACAATTCATTAACATTCCTGAGGTGAGTTATAACAGGATGTGTACATGTCCGAATGTGCACCAGGTGTATGGGTTATTGGACATTTTTTATGACCCCTAATAAAACGATAAAGCCATAAATCAGGTCATAAATACCTCTTTTGTCATAAGCCATATGTACTTTACTACTATTAATATTTTAGCATTTCTTAATATTAGTAGCATGTTTAATTCTTTATTTTCTTGGGATTAGTTCGCTCATCTAATAAAACGATCATTGATCCCGTTAAACAAGTGTTTAAAGTTCATACTAGTTTTGGTTTAAATAGGATTTAAAAGCGTTTATTTGCGTAATACAAACTGCGGGTCAGAGGCCTAACTTTAGGTCCGCTCAAGCAGATCGCAAACAGCGCACACACACATAGACATACATATGTGTGATATAGAAAAATAGACATTTTTTTATAACCCCTAATAAAACAATAAAACGATAAATCAAGCCATAAATACCTCTTTTGTCATTTGCCAAACCTTATTAACTACTGTCTCATTAGTTAACATCAGCTAATGGATTTACTAACAAAGTGTAATACATTTGGTACAGTACGGTATCTGATCTTAGTAAAAATACTTAAAACTTAGTTCAGGTCATTTTATTACTAGCAGACAACATTGTTTATATATTTGTGTTTTTGTATTAATTATAATTTACTGATATTGCTGTAACTTGTCTTTGAGTGCCTAAAAAGGTGCATAATCCAAAAATGAGTGAAATGTAGACTTTATACAAAAGTTATTTTTGAGAAACTTGTGGATTAATGCTGATTCAAGCCATGGACTGTTTAGATTGATTTGGTGAAGTTCAACTGAAAAAAATCTGAAAAACATCACAACAAGTGAGACTCTTTCGGGACTAATCATCAGTGTTTGTAAGCTGTTTTCACTGTAGACCTCATTATGGCTCACAGGTCATTACAGCATGTCATTTGTTCAGCCTTTCCCTTGTTAACAGTTGGCAGTAAGCTAATGCCTCAGTCACACTGATTGCTTTCCAAACAAACAGGCTTATTACCAATTAAAAGGCTAAATAAGAGGGTCTGTTTTAATAATTAATGACAGTGTTAATTACTTTCATCAAACCTAATGAGCCACCATGGCTTTAAAGCCATTCCACAGGTAAACAGCTAAGTGAATCACATGGGACGAGGTTACAGTTTGATTGGCAGATTAGCTAATAAAGACTTTGTAAAGTTGTTGCTCTCAAAAGGACATGGTTATGAAGTCACAAGAAAATTCTATTGTGTTTGCAAACATTAGATATCTTATGCACCAGGTATGACTATGATTTTTCACTCAATCTGTATTATCTATGTATTTCATCAACAATATAATATTTGTATTATAGAAAACTGCATTGATAGTAGACTTAAGAAATCAATGGTGCAATAGTGCTCATAAAAGCTATCAGTGGCAAATGGTGGGACAACAAAGTATAGAAACAGACTTGATCCCAGTAATCGGGAATTATGTAAAGTGTTACTCAAAGCAATTATTTTTAAAATGTTTTGGTCAAATTTGGTCACAATTAAGGTCAAATAATATATTATATAAGCAATTAATAGTGTGTGTGTGTGTGTGTGTGTGTGTGTGTGTGTGTGTGTATATATATATATATAAAGAAAAATGTTTATATATTAAATGTGTATATATAATAAAATAAATATTCCTTTATATGCATGTAAATACTGTAAAAATATATGCTGTGTGTATGTTTATTTATATATAAATAGTAAATATGCACAGTACACATTTATATACAAACAAGAACATTTATTTTTGATTTATTAATCTTTAGACCACACACACACACACACACACACACATGTATAGTTTATTTTATTTAAAATGATATGTGTTTATATAAGGTTGACTAGCTTTTCATTTAGGTTATTGATTTTACTTTAAAAAATAAATTATGTAACATCTAATTGTTCTAACATCTAATTATAACCAAGCAATGGGACATGGAACTTTGTGTCTAATATTTACTAAAAATACCCATAATGGGAAACCAAAATATTGCATATTATACACTGAACAGCTTCATTTTTAACTCTTGTAAATGTTACTATAAATTACAAAGAAATTACAAGTAAGACACTGAAGTTTTTGTAAAAAAAATAAATAAATAACAGAAAAAAAAATAATTATAATTAAAAATAAATTTTTGTTTTACAACATTCTCCATTATTATTATTTATTTAAATTCTATTTAAGAGTTATTTACATGAAATGCTATTGTTGTTGATTCATTTCATTTATTCGCCATCTATTGAAGATTTGCTATGAAAAAGTTTGGACTAGAATTCACCTCTATGCTGTCTATTGGTCATGATGGACTGTATTATGGACGGTTACTTGGGAAATAAAGGCAATTATGTCACTTCATGAGAAATGCAGTATATATTCTATTAAGACATAATTGGTTTTAGTACATCAAATTACCACTAGAGGGCGTAATCACCAAATACATCTGTACAGCCCTTTGCAGAACCTGATTTTGCTGAGTTCAACGTGTCCCTGAGTAAACATCTTTGTTGACCCTGGAACAACATTGTGATTAGCCAAACAGATTAGAAGAACCAATTTATCGTTTTTGTGAAGTTTGGGCTTACAATCAGTGTTTAGTGCTTGTACATCAGTGTCAGTGATCTATCATTAAATATTATATTTTTACCCATTTAGGCATTACTCATGGGTAAGCGTAGGTGTAAGTGCAGAGATATGGTCTAAACTAAAATTTTGGATTAAAACATAGACAGACATAGAACTCAGCAAAATCAGTACATGCAGAGGCCTTTAAAGCCAACATTCCTGTACTATTAATGGAAACAAAAATCATCATATTCCCCGCCCCATCCCTTACTAAGAATGGAACAGTTCTCACACAGAAAGCGACAAACAGTGAAAAAATATTCTCAGTCTCACGACATTTCTGTTACAAGTTTATTTTAGAACACTGACGTATACAGAGATGTGTCTGAACCCACATAGAGAAGGGAAAAGGAATCTACACCTCTATCTGCAGCATCAAAATCACCACACAGTGCTTCAAAACAGCATCTCTATGCTGAAACAGAGAGAAGAACAAAGGCTATAATACAAAATTTATGCACAAAAACAAAGTAACAATAATTGGGCACCTTTTTAAAAGTTACACAAAGAACTGGTGCTGAGGTAGACAATACAATAAAGTAAAACACGACGAATGTAAAACCATTTCGACACCAAGAACACGGTCTTGTCACTAGAACAAGGCAAATGGAGCGAAAATGGCCGTTTGGTCCCAAGTGGAGCCTCAGTCCGAGTTTTCATTTGTGTAACGATGGCACAAATACGGGCGCACTGAGTGACATGGCTACTTCCTGTCTGAAAGCAAAGTAAAACACAGTGATACAGCGGCAGGGATGCCAAGTTTTCACTTAAATGCTGACCTGTAGATTATTGCTTGTGGCGACCGAAAAAAAAGGGCTTACAAAACTAAACGTAGTATCTGTAACGACAAAGAAAGTGTAGGTGTTTATCTTTAAATTGATATCTGCGATGTTCCGTGAGTAAAGTGAAGGCATCCCTGATTGCCTAAGAGCACAGTTCATATCAAGGTGACTTTGCATAAAGACACAAATACAGGGCAGATGATGTATCAAATCTTTTACAGGGTGTCTATCAGATCACCTCTTTGTTGCTAACCGGTGCATGTATTTAACACTGAAGAAGTCGACCACATTGACTCACACACTGCACACACAAGAACCAGTACAGACCGTATAGGTGACTCTAATCTTAGAGTGAGCGGTGAACACGATACAAACACACAGATACAGCTTTGCTTTTCTTGTCTTACAGGTCGCTTGTGCTCCTTGACCTACAGCTCTTGGCATTAGTTCACTCACAGTCATTTTATACTCAAAATGTGGAATCATCATCATAAGAACTGACACCCAGCAGCAATGACTACAATATGTTTTTACAAACATCTACTACTTGTATATGTTTAACATTGTAAAATAAGCACAAGAAAACAATTTCCCACGCAAATCAAGAACAAGCACAAATGCAAAAGATACTGTAAAAATATTCGCCTCACTCAAAACAAAAGAAAAAAAAGAACAGGGGTTGCACAATACCCCGTACAAAAATACAACATATTCCCTTATCAAAGTGCCGCGTTTGGCTCTTGTCGAGAGATTTATTTTCACAGAAAATCACCTATTTGTTTTTTTTGTTTGTTTTTTTTCTCTAGCGAACTTTTCCAGGTAACTGCACGCATCAGTACCGCATCTCTGATGACTTACCGCTTGAATAATTTTCACATAAAAACATCATTTGTATTCACATTGTTTCAAGTTTATCCCCTCAAGTATCTAATAACTAAACATTTTCGGAACGCTAGTCTAAAATCATCTAGAATGTATGCATCTACCCTTTCAGGCTGAATATGTTTCATCATAAGGAGTGTAAATATAACGACGAACGAACCGGGTTGTTGTTTTGTTTTTTTCTTCTCTAGTGAATGGAAACATGAAAGTGGGTGTAAATGAAAATGCTAGTTACAAGCAAAACAAAAGTGTGCTTTTGCTTTAGTGCAAAACTAAGAGCAAAGTAGAGGTAGCCCTGAAACAGATGGCCGAGAGGCAGATATGCACACTAGTAGCTACTATGCTAAACGCTAAAATACCACTGAATAATACACAGACCCAGATGGAATCAGCATTTAAGATGTGGCCACATTAGCAAATTTCAGAGTCATTTCATAAGCGTTAAAAAGTTCATTGTCAATTTTATATGAATGCGTATGTTGCTTGAAAATATATGAAAACGTGCAATTTTTAGTGAATAAACGTACTGTAAGCATGAAGCTCCATAAAATGTTCATCCAATCACATCTCTCAGTCCAAGGACTTTGATAGGCTATCCTACCTGCCTGTCAACACATGTATTTGCATACCTTTACACACCCTGTTTGTGCAGACATGATACATCATTAGCGTATTTAATTACGCTACTGCAGACTGAACGAGAATGAAAGGTGCTATTATTGTAATATTATTCTCTTTGTACTTTAATATTTTCTCACTGGTGAATGAGACACGAGTTAATCTGACAGCATTGCTTTCAACCCTGTACCAAAGCAGCCTCTCCTTGTGTTGCTGGTTAGTCTCTGGTCTGTTTGTGTGCGTTTATGTGATTTGGAGGGGCGTGGCTTTGAGTAATTTGCAGGATGGGTGGGATCTTATGCTTTCAAAATTAGGTTGTTATTGCTAGCCTCTCGTACCCTACTTCTGCACTCGCAAGTGGAAATGTTTCGCTCTCATATGATCATTTAGTTTTTTGAAGTGACTGGATATCCGACCTAAACTCATGAGAAAAGCTAACTCTTTTTACGAGGTGGCAATTTCATATGTATGATAATTTCATATGTATGATAATTCGCTTTTTTGGGATTTTTAAATGTCGAATTTGAATCTGTGGTGAAATTTGTGCTAATGTAAATCTTTCCTATACATTTCTATTGAAAAGATGGATTTCCAACTATACCTCATAAGAAAACTTAACTGTTTTATGAGGAGCTGATTTCGTATGAATGCGTATGATCTGATTTGTTTGAAAATGTAAGTTTTATGTTTTTTTTTTATTATGAATTTGGAATTTTGCGACTGAAAAGACTGGATTTCCATGAGATTGTACAATTGGTGACCAATTTGCAAAAAAAAAAAAATAGTTACGTATTGCCATGAGTTGGTATTAAGATTTTGCCAGTTAAAAATTCGCCAGACAAAAAGGAAATGTGACCACACCTTTACCATTTTTTAGTAGTGCAGAATGGATTTAAACACAGTAAAACGCCTTAAATGTAAAGTACAACAATCTTATTGATAAGTCAACCGAAACATAAGCACATAAAGGGCAGCATATATAGAACGTTCTGAACAAACGTTCCAATTTTCTCTTAAAATCTTGATTCCGTGTGGGCCTGCTGATGTGGCATTGTAAATGCATTATAAAGCTTTTAAACAAAGCTCAGCAGGAAATGAGAGACAAAGACTAGTACAAAAATAAATATAGCATGTGAGGTAACAAAATTAGGCAATTCAAGTAAAACGTTTGAACAGAGATGACAGAAAACAAACTACAACGGTGAGCTAACTACAGTTATCCTCAGCAGAAGACTGCAGAAACATATACTGAATCACGGTTTTTAAATGTAAAAAATAATCTCTTTTTAATTCATAAATTGATTTATGATTACGGTATTAACATTTCATTAGACTAAAATGCCTGTAGATGCAAAACTGCGACTTTTTCATGTTACCATGTGAACATAAAAAAGAAATCAACTGTCATGCTGTATTATTTGGTATGAGTGAAATGAAAGCAAATCACAGAGATTCACCTCTCTGGCTTCGTCTGAATGCACTAAATGCAGAAATGGTGCTGAAAAAAACGGGCCTCTGAAACTCTGAAAGTGCACAGTGTAGATATTTAAGATATTTCCTCGCATGTATTTATACAAAATAAAAAAAACATGAAAATTGAGGACTACAGAGCCTAATAATGAACTTAGCAAGTGATTTGCTAAAAAAAGGGCATAATTTTATTCGCTAATGTATTTAGCTCCTCTATTTCATCATGTGTGTGTGAGTTGTCAGCTTTGGTCCATGTTTTTCTGTTTGATTCAGAAGAGCTCCATTAAGACTCCATGAAATCATAATTAGGAGGCTCTGAATCCACTAGTATTTGCTATAAGGTCGCTAGCGTATTCTGAACGTTCACCTTTAACGGATATGCATTAAAAAATATGATTGGTATGAAACGTCTCAGGTTATGTATATAACCCGGTTCCTTGAAGGAACGAGACGCTGGGTCGACGAGACGCTTTGGGAACGCCGTCCACTGAGGGTGTTCCCAAAGTGTCTCGTCGACGCAGCTTGAGTTCCTGATAAGGAACTAAATCCTACTGGATGATCCCTTTGACAGATTTCATGGGGTCTTGAAAATCTATGGCTTTCTGTGTTGTCCATGGAGAAAAAAAATACAGGAATCCTTATTTCAATAAAAAAATTACAAGTACAGGGTGGAATGCAGAAAAATGGATTCTCATCATAGTGGTGGACTGTACTAACACTTTCTCAAATTCACATCCCTTTATCGCATTACATTTCCATTTAATTTGTGAGTGCAGTTACATCCTAAAAATGTGCACAAATGCATGTCACAAACAAAAGGTAAAAAAAAAAAAAATCCACGTCTCATTTCGTCACTTTGACCACGCCCCCTCACCGTCTTTGGCCTGGACCAAAAGCAAACCTTCAGGTGAATTGTCCTTGGGCGCATCTTGCCACTTTTTCATTGGGTTTTGTCAGGCTGTCTCACACGTAGCAGAGGTACAGGTAGGTCTTCTCTATCCTCCAGTCTGGGGGCACGTCCTCGGGCTTGTGGGCCTTTATGTGCTTCTGCATGGACGAGAGGCTGGGGCAGTACTCCTGGCAGATGGTGCACTGGTAGGGCGAAGCGCCGTTGTGGGTACGCAGGTGTTTGATCATGGCGGAGTAGTCCCGAGAGCGCTGGTGGCACAGCTTGCACTCAAACGGCTTCTCACCTGTAAAGAACAAGTACAGAACATTTCAAACTAGCAATAATGTGAAAATGACAGAAACAGCTGTTCTGATTAAAGACAGCATGAAATGGAAACCACTGCATCGTATTTTACTTCCGTTATGTAATGGATATTGTTTGAATTTATTCAAGGGCAGTGGTGGACAGTAACGAAGTAGTTGTACTTCGATGCTGTACTTGAGTACATTTTTCAAGTACCTGTACTTTACCGGAGAAGTTTTATTTCTAGCAACTTTTACTTTTACTTTACTACATTCCTAAGCAAAGGATCATACTTCTTACTTCACTAAATTTCATAAAACATATCGTTACTTATATATCACGTGCTCCCGATTGCAGCTGTTCTTGATTCGATAGCTCACTGATTCAAACGATCCGTAAAATAAAAATAATTAAATTAGGATTATAAATTATAAAAATTAGGAATATAATTAAATAGAACTAATTAAACTGAAAAGTGGTTAAAATAAAAACAGAAAATATACAAATAAGATCTAAATCAAAATACAACTAATAAAAAAAGGAAACCATATAATAGCATAACAGTGATACTCAAATATAATAACTAAACATATACTAATAACTATATATAAAATAAAATTTAAGAAATTATAAAAATGATAAATACAGCAAAACTAGTATATCCTTGATAATGAAATAATACAGCTTTCTGAATACATAACAAAATGTAGTTCATACATATAATTGTGATTTAACTGAACCTATGCTATAATTCTCATCTTTTTTTATTTCTGAATTATTTTCATCAAATAATTAAATTCTTAAAAAGAAAAACGTCTAAGCAGTTCCGTTTATGTACCAGTTCTTAGAAAATGTTTAAATAAATTGAATAAAAAAATATATGTGACTCTGCCTTACTGTTTTTTTATTATTTGAAAAAAATAACTAAACAAAAAAACGTCAAAAACTATATCACAGAGAAACTTTTTTTATCTTTTTATTTTAATGAATAATAACTCAATAATGTAAAACAGTAAAACAGGCTTTTTACCTTGAAAAAAAAAATCGTAATAACTGAAAAATGATGGTCAATAAAAAAAAAAGACTGATGAAAGATTATCAGCATAGCAACAGGTCCAAGATTTCCCACACTATCTCTGCTTCCTGTCTGATGAGATGGAGTTAAGCTGCCACCTGCTGTCCAGGACGGGAACGACAGATGTCTAGAGCCGTGGGTGTTCAGCCTGCCACTGAGCACAGCAAACCGAGTATTGATCCTCCATTGACAGCAAGTGTAAATGTCAGTGATTCTCTGGCTGGTTGTGTGAAGGAGCAGTGGCCTTTCAGCCGAGAGTTTCTGCTCTTGTTATCTTCACCTGCCCGGTCTCGTGGCCGTAGCCCCGCTTGACACAAAGACAGCAATTATTTGACAGGCCTGCTGATAGGTTTGCTTTAGCAGTTGCCTTATTGAGGGCCAGAGAGCAGCAGCAATCAGCCTGTAATTCCAGCTCAGCCGAAAGATTTAATATGCCACTGTGGCGAGACCACGACAGAACAAAATAGATACAAGGAATTTAATCTAGCGTGGACCTGAAAATGTCAACATCTGAATTCCCTGTAGCGTAATACAATTCATTTATCATTTTATAAAGCTGTTGCCTTGTTTTATTATATCATATTTGCTAGAAGGCACCACACTGGCTCAGCAGTGTCAAAGATCTCCAGACTGGAAGAGCAGGTCAATGTGTTGCCGGTGTGTTTCTTTTAACCTGTGAGTTTCTAAAGCTTTGGGGACCGCTGCTAGAGTGAAGCGGTCATCAGATGCGGAATGAATGTGGCTGACCTGTGTGGACACGGTAGTGGGTCTCCAGCTGGTGCTTGAGGCTGAACTTCTTGCCGCAGCCGTTACATTCATAAGGCTTCTCTCCGGTGTGGATGCGCTTGTGACCCTTCAGAGTGCTCTCGTCGCGGAAGCAGCTCCCGCAGTACTCACACTCGAACGGGTGGTCACCTGCAGTGCAGAGAGACAAACGATAAAGTTGTTGATCTGGATGCATTTTTAATTGGGAGATTCTAGAAAGCATCTGATCGGAGAATGAGATGTTTCCAGCACTGCTTTTTAGTAAAAGAAAATGAATGAATAATAAATAAAACGGAGATCGGGAGCAGTGTAGTGTGATTCATGATCAAATGACTAACATGAGCCAGTTCTTTTTAGTAAAAACCACACTGCACTGCCAGTGTAGTCTGATTCAGGAACAAATTATACTTATGAGTCGGTTCTTTTTGATGAATCCAAAACATCCAGCACATACAGCCCCTTGTTTCTATTTGCATTATTTTGATTATCACTTTACCTTTTTATTGTAATTGCATTTTTTCCTCTCTTTTGTTTCATGGTCCTGGGCAGATCAAGGACTTTTTGTATAAAACTTTTTTATACTGTATCATGCTTTTGTGCTGGCAAATAAAAAAGTAGTAAAATAGTAAAATAAAATAAAATTAATATTAAATTATTGATCAGTTTTAGTGTTATTTTAGCATTAATTACACCCACAATAAAACTACATTTTACATATATATATATATATATATATTAGTTTAAGCATTAATAATTATTAATCTGCTTTTGCAATTCAATTTTTTTTGTTTCATTTGTATTTAGTTTAGCTGTTATTTTAGTAATTTTAAAACTTTAAATATATATATATATATATATATATTTTTTTTTTTTTTTTTTTTTTTCAGTTAGCTGCCAAGGCAACTTTGCAAATTTTTTAATTTGTCCAACTTTTAATTCTATGCTTTTTGTTTGTTTTTACATTATCATTGAGTGTTGAATTCTTTATATTCATTATATTTTATTTAAATAATTTCACTTATTTCATTTTGTTTTTCATTTTTGAAATGTTTAAGAATAACAAAATTGAATCAAACTGGAATCACATCAAGCTGAATCAAATCAAGAGCTTCCTATAAAATGGAATTAAACAATCTTTCTCAATACCCAAAAAGCTCTATGTGCACATGGTTTCTAGCTGGTTAAAGCTGGTCATTAGCTGTTCCAAATTGGTTTACTTGGTTGACTAGTTGCATTCCAAGCCAGTGGGAGCTTAAGGTGACCTGTTTGGCCTAGTTAACCACATTTCAAAATATAACTTAAAAACACAGCTTAGTCCGGTATGTCCTGAATTTTCCATTTAATCCTTATTAAACAAGAAGCCTAACATTTCCTCAGTGATCACAAGAACTGTTGTATCGACACAGCTTCTAAATAAAAGATGAGTCAGATGAGTTTTTAATATCTAGTAAACATCACAAGGTGCTGAAAGGGAATTATCCGGTATATTTCTCTCCGTCGGCTGTTCTAATATCAGTGATCAGTACCAGTCTGATATGTAGTGATTTCCAACACCGGCCAATTGCTAATTGCTTTCCCGCTCTGACTAACAGCCCTTCATATCATTTCCTGAGACAGCAGCGGCATATAACGCTCGCAATATTTAATACATTTCAGCCCGCACGGCGTGGCTTTAAAGTCATTGGCGCTGACCTATGCTCTTCATTATCTCCCTGTCCAAGTGCTAGCCGTGCTCGGGAATAAATTGCATCTCTTGTTATGTTCCGTCATGCTCCGACTTAAACCCTCCTCTTAAGAGACAATGCAGAAATTCCCTGAGCATGTTCTCTAAGCCAATCACAACCCGCCATTCACATTCAAATACACTTCTGCCGGAGATGAATGGGTTTCTATCTGGGCCGAGAGAGAGAGAGAGAGAAAGCAGACTGGGAGAGATGAGATCCCTAGTGAACTGATATGAGATGATAGATAGAGTGGCAGTCTTTATGCATCTGTATCAACTTATCCAATGCACCTTCTGAAAGCCCTCCAGCCTGTCTGTCATTAAAGTTAATTGCCCAGAGGCGGGCAGCAGGCAGGCCAGACTCGCAACACCACAGGCATGCTAATGTGCTAACACTGTCTACTGCGAGCGCATTCTGAACACGTCACTGGCTACACATCGGAGGAAATATCCACAGGTATCAGCTTCGGTGCGTTTCCACGCTTTGGAAGTCTGTTATTGTGCAGGCGATGTCGAACTGAAAGTTAAACGCAGTGTCAAGCACGCATGAAAGTGTTTATTGGCGACAGTACATTTTAGGTTACATGCTGCTAAATAAAAAGCATTGAGTTTTACATAAGCATTGACAAAATGGCTTGAAAGTCAAGGCCGAACAACCTGCAGAGACTGTCTGTGTCATAAGCAGTGTGAGCTTTGTGCTCTGTACCATCAAACACAGCTGTGAACATAGACAGCCGCCACTGTCTGCAAATGGCCTGGCAGTGAAATGGAGAGCGAACAGGAATGGCATATTAATGAGAACAGGCTACATGTGCAGAATGAAGAGAGGAGCAACTGGAGATGCACGCAGCCCATTGTTTGGTTTTGTAAATACAATGCAGATGGTATGAAATATACAGGTGCCTGTTACAGGAGCCCAGGTATTCCTTTGTTACATCTAAGGTTCTTTTTATTTATTAGTTATGATTCTGTTGTTGCATCATGAAATATTTTAGATGGAAATACTAGTAGAGCTGATGATTTATGGTTAGTGCTAGTAGATCAAAATCACTGTTGTTTACCAGCTAAAATGCAGATTACAATTATTTTTGTTTCTGATGATACTGTTGACCAAGAGAGGCTTTTTGGTTAAGCTAGTTAAGAAACCTGATAGATATACACTCTCATACAGTTTGGTCAATAAGTATTTGATCACCCTGTGATTTTGCAAGTTCTCTTACTTAGAAATCATGGAGGGGTCTACAATTTTCAGCATAGGTGCATTTCCACTGTGAGAGACAGAATCTAAAAAGAAAAAATCGGAAATCACATTGCATGATTTTTTAACAATTTATTTGGGAATTATTGTGTCAAATAAGTATTTGATCACTTGAGTCCAATTTTTTTTATATTGTGTACAGAAGCCTTTGTTAACAATTACAGAGGTCAAACGGTTCCTGTAGTTCTTCAGCAGGTTTGCACACACTGCAGGAGGGATTTTGGCCCACTCATACAGAGCTTCTCTAGATCTGTCAGGTTTCGGAGCTGTCGCTGAGCAACAAAGATTTTCAATTGGATTTAAGTCTGAAGACTGGCTAGGCCACTCAAGAACCTTGATATGCTTCTTACGGAGCCACTCCTTGGTTTTCCTGGCTGTGTGCTTTGGGTCGTTGTCATGTTGGAAAACCCAGCCACGACCCATCTTTAATGCTCTGACTGATGGAAGGAGGTTTTTGCCCAATATGTCACAAAACATGGCCCCGTTCATCCTCTCCTTAATACAGTGCAGTCATCCTGTCCCCTGGGCAGAAAAACTGATGCTTCCAGCCCCATGCTTCACTGTACTGTAGGTATGGTATAATTGGGATGATACTCATCATTCTTCTTCCTCCAAACATGGCGAACAGAGTTAAGACCAGAAAGTTCTGGTCCCTGGTAAACTTCAGACGGGCCCGGACATGGACTGACTTAAGCAGGGGAACCTTCCCTGCGATGCAAGATTTTAAACCATGCGGTCTTAGTGTATTACTGATAGTAGCCTTGGAAGCGATGGTCCCAGCTCTCTTCACAGCATTGTGGGCTGATTCTTTACCATTCTTAGCATCATTGATACCTCACGAGGAGAGATCATCCATGGGGCCCCAGTCCGAGGGACATCATTAGCCTCTTCCATTTTCTGACAATCGCTCCAACAGTTGTTCTTTTTTCACCAAGCTGCTATTGCCCCGTGGCCCTTTCCAGCTTTGTGAAGATCGACAATTTTTATTTTATTTTAAATGAAGTGCACCTTATATCATCAATTAGTCTCCTAGGCTTTGAAAAGATTACTAAATTGCCAAAATGACTACTCTTATACCATATTATACTGTTCTTTGTTTTTAGTTACCCAACTTTCCAACAGACTGGAAACAGTTTAAGCATTGCTATTCTAATAACATATATTCTAATAATATATGTGGATGACGATAATATGAAGATACAGAGATGTGTAATTCCACATACCTGCCTTGAGCTTTCCCTGCAATATCAGTTCTAAAAACCAAGACAAAACTAACGGCTAACCGACCAGTATGAATTTTGACCGATTGATACAATCAGTTAAACGGTTTAAAAAGTCATTTTATTTATTTATTTATTTCAGTATTTCATCTAATTATTTTAAAAGGTTTGCTGCATTGTTAGAATATGTCACTCATGGCTTATATAAAAATGTGTGAAAAAAAGTCACATTTTATTGGCCACATTCACAGAGCAGCAGAATACAGTTGTCAGTCCTGTAGGCAGGCTCCTTGAGTCCTAATACAGGGAGTGTCAACTGCATTCTATAACCGCATTCTCGGAACACACACACTGTGTGAATGGAACAGGACAGGACAATTAGTGTTTGTTACGTCATACACTGCTAAAGAGAGCCGCTCTGCTGCACAAAGCTCATCTACCATGTGTTATGAGTTTTTATGTGTGTTTTAGGTAACTTATAGGGATGGAGAAATTAGCTGCGTGTCATCTGAAAGTTTTATTAGATCTCGTCAGTTTTCCACCGGAGCCGCTCTCGTCAGTTTTGTGTTCTGTGCGCGATTAAAAGGTTCCACTCTCCAGTTATGTTAAGCATTACTTAACTAAAGCATCCTTTATAAAACATTGTTCCAACATTAATAGTCATTAGTTAATTTATAGCAGTTTATAAATACAGGTATAAATGCCTTGTTCTTCATTTATAAGCATATCTAACTGTGCAAATGATTTAAAGGCTCAGTTATCTTCCTAACAGAACAAATAAACAAACACAACACAGAAGGATACAGAACTATTCATTTCAAGATGCAAAATAATATGAAACTGTACAACTGTACACTTTTTACTTATGCATAATAATGTTGGAACATGGATTGTAAAGGTTGAACTGAGTATTTACTAATGCTTAACTAATCATTTATTTATTATCGTATAGGTCTATTTATCCTTCATAATGTTTTTTCTCTGGTTGCAAGTGCTGCAGGCGTATGATATGAAATAGATATGATCTTGTATATTCGTCTTCTGTTGTTTGCTAGTTTTTGTGCATGTACAATGATTCCGCTGAAAACAAATATTACTATTTTTAACAGGTGCTTATAATTTCTAATTGAATTAAATTCTAATTTTAAATAATGTTGTCTTTAACGGTTAAGAAATAACCGAAATGAAGAGCCCTAAAATGAACTTCTTGATATGCTGCTCAAACACCACAATTTCAGTTTACACTCATGTCTGTGTGCAATCAGTTCAGAGAAATCAGATTTTGCTTGTTGAAATAGCTACAGACGTTGACATTTACTCAGACTCTGTCAGGAATGTCAGAATGTCCTTTTAGACGCTGTTCTGGAAAAACTCATGAACCCAGTGGTCTGTGGCGAGATGGAGCGCATACTTAATGCCTCGTCTCTTAAAAAAACAACAACCTCACTTCATTTCTGGCCCTTCTTATCAAAAATGTACATGTTGAGTCTAGACTTCAACAGCCTCTGACAATCTTACTGGTATTTTGGGTCAGGCAGAGAGAGCAAAAGCGAGAGAAAGAGTAAATGGAGTAGGGGCGATGTTGTGCTTTTTCTGTTCACTGCCAGACCATACGGATTCAATCATCTCTGTTTGCCTAGTTATGAAGGAAAAACAGAGATAACAGTTAAACATGCTTGTACAAAAAAACTGATATAGTCCAAAAAATAAACTAATTGTAATGGAAGTAAAAAAAAATTGTTTTCAATTTCTATTTCATATTGTAATCCTACCTGTTGCAATGTAAAGTATCTGAGTGCCATCTTACCAAATGTCCTTCTACAACCTCTTATTGTCATCGTTTTTGGATAATTCAATAATTAAATTCTCACACTCAGAAATTCTTATAATGTAGACAGGTTAAAAATGTCAGGTTTGACCTTCTCTCTGTAATAGAGGGGCTTGACTTAAGTTTAAAGTTTCTCTTAAGGAAACTGAGGGAAAAGAGGGAGGTAAGGTAGAGAAAGAAACAAAAGACTGTCAGAAGAAGCCTCAGATGGGCCGCCCACAGACCATAGGGAGACAGAGTTTAGTTTGCAAGTTAGCACACTGGAAGAAGTCACTGGATTGACAAAGTTTAAGAAGATTTTGGCACTGAATATTTATTCAAAAGTACAAGTCAGTCATGATAGCACAGCATTTAGCATTAGCACTGACATTTTGACATTGTGTGTCAGATATTAGGCCCATTTCTTTTTAGGCGGTGGTTCAAATGTGACGATATGTACCTGACTTTGTAACTACTCAAAAATTTGGCTCATCTGAGGATAATTAAGAGGTTTAAATAACCTTAGCATACACATCTCAGCTTGTGGCCCGCTTGCCCATTTCTGCATTACACGAAGGTGCGAAGCTGTTAATGTGCTTTTAGATGACTCAGATATTGGCGGTGGAAGTGATGTTCAGGTAAAGCTTACCTGTGTGCGAGCGGAGATGGCGTTTGAGCGCCGTGTGGCTTGGGAAGGTACGTTCGCACTCGCTGCAGACGTAGCTGCGCATGCCGGCGTGAATCTCCATGTGCTGCTGCAAAGCCTTCTGGGTCTGGAAACGCTTCCCACACAGGAGACAAAACACTGCCATGTCTGAGCCTAAAGAGACAAAACGAGAGGGGGTTTAATTAGTGTTTAGTGCAAGAACACAAAATTTGGATTTCATCCATTTTGTTGTTAAGTACATTTTAGCTAAATGAATGAATAAGCCTATGTGTTTCATAATGGATGAGGTTGAAGAGACTTATGCATTGTCTTAGTTTCTCTGTTCTCCACAACAAAAAAACTGTGCTTGCAGTATCTGTGGCTAATCAATAATGTATCTTTCAAGTAAAGCTGTCTCTAATTTAAAATCTTTGTGAAAGCCCAGTGGTGGCCTCGTGAACAGCAGGCCGGGATTGACTTCTCACTCAATCAATCAGCATTTACGACAGAGCTCAGAGTAAAAAAAAGCATTAGTGCCTGAGACACATAAAAATGAACCTCTACACTCCACTGACAGCTCGTCTGTAATGTGAGTTTGGTGTAAATGTACTAAGACAAGTTGGCCGATTTCTCTTCTATTCTCTCCAAGTTTAAGAGCCGACATTGATTACGAAGAGCCATTCAAGGGCCGGGAGAAGATATTCAACCTTGAAAACTTTTTCACCAAGCTCAAACATACAAAAGCAACATGTTTTTTAGAGCTATTGTTATTAAAAAAAAGCAGAAATCTGCAAGAATGTAAAAAATAAAAAGAAACATTTTAGATTTTGGAGATTTTCTAGGCCACTAATCATGAACTCTTACTGTATAATCATGGCAAGATATTCTAAAATAAAATTAAACAGGTTAAGGTAATTATAATAATTGTATTTGTTATTATTAAAAACTACTTTGTTTTTCAGGTTTCTCACCAGGTTGTTCTGCTGAAATAATCATTTGAAATGTATTCAGTTAAAAAAGAATGCAAAATGGAAGCATTTTCATGTTGTCTTTCTGACGCCAGTCTAGCTTGAGGATAACAAAAAAAAAGCAGAAGAAAAACATTCAAGTCAAATCTCGCTGTGAAATACTGCAGAAATACAAATGATGACACATTCTTGAGCTTCATTATATCAGACACATAACAGATATTTGTGTTGTCAGCCCTTTTCAGAAGAGAAAAATAACCGAGGCAATCCAGCACAGGCATAAATATATGAGACGACTGTGGTAAAAAAGAGAAAGCATGAGGGGAAGAGAGAGAGGGAGCTTAGCTTCACTACTGTTTAATGTCTTTAGGAATAATTTACCTCTACAACTCCAACTATTTATACCATCACTCAGTTCCTCTGAGAGCATCCCCCTGCTTCTATTTTTCCTCATTCTTCTCTCTCTCTGTCTCCCTCGTTCTCTGTGTCTAGCTCCCAGCAGAGCTTTAATGGTTCTGAAGTGGCTGACAGAGTAGCTTAAGCTGGGTGAATAGGGCTGTTAATGGAGCCAGCTCCTCTCTCAGAGTGAGCGTCAGAGACTCGGCTCTCCTCAGCAGCTGCTCTGCTCTGTTTCCCACTCCAGACTCCAGAGCTGCCTGTTACCCACACTGCACCTCACCCAAACACAGACTACTGGGACACCCGCTACTCCAGCATGTCCACACGATGAGAAGATTTAAAAAAAAGTACATGTCTACTGTCTTTTCCAACACAAAGACATCAGGGTTGGGAAAAATACAGATTTTAGGCCCCTAATCATCTCCCTTTTAATTCATGGAAGGAAATGGGAATTGAATTGCATATTTTGAACTGCAATTTGATTTGGAAACACAGGAATAGGAATTTCACAAACTGCAATTCAAACAGTAATACAGATACATACTGCACACAAACATATTTGAACAAGTTTTATCATTCAAAAGAATTCAGTTTTCCAAAAAAAAGTGACTATTTTCAACCAAAAAAGCAGCAAATCAGCATACGGTACAGTACTTCAGTCATTTCTGCAGGATCATGTGACACTGAAGACTGTGTAATGATGCTGAAAATTCAGCTTTTCTTCATGGGCATACATTACATTTTAAAACATACACAAATAAAAAACAGTTATTTTAAATTGCAATAACATTTCAGAATACGACTGTCTTTTTTATCAAATAAATGCAGACTTGGTGAACATACAGGAGACCTGTTTAAAAAAAATGTTACGCAATCTCTTATCAGAATCAAGTAACCCAGAGAGCTGTCTCTTTTTTGGTGCTTTTAAATCTAAATATCAACTTAGAAAAATACCAAACTAATAAAATATATACTATATGCTATGACATAAAATATCAGAAATGAAAAAAAGGATCAAATGAAGTTATGTGGTGCGTGTGAGTGGGGTCAGAGGTCAGGAGCGCAGAAGGCAGATGTGAGGAGAGAGAAAGGACCCACCTGTCCCAGAATACAATGACATTGTATGCTGTAAATTAATCTCCATTCGTAAGCGAGTTGAGATGTTTATACATAAATTCAGAATATATTGTTGTGTAGAACATTTAATAAAAACAGGAAACTCCATGTATTTTTGGAGTGCTCCATTTAATACTTAAAAATGCTTAAGTTAGTTTATTAGGCTTAATCTTAAACATGATTAAAAGTAATGGCAATGCAAGCCATCACCACTAATGAAGAAAAACTCATCTATTAACCATTCAGTCTAGACACGGAGCTCAAAAGGCCACAAAGGCATGTTTTTCTCTGTTGTGTCTTGGATATTCCTTTAGCCCTTCTTATGTAGAATTAATGAAGATACACTCTCTTGAAGATAACGCATTAATCAGAAAGCATGCTTTAAAAATTCATATAAAGCATCGGATACTATTTCGCATGCAGCGCCAAAGCCACCTTCCCACATAACACCTGAACTTTAATGTCAAAACTTCGTTTAAACCGATTAAACAGCATTATCCGGCGCAGAACATCTTTGCCTCTTAAAACGAAAATACACAAGAAGCCGAGACCGCCTGTTCTAGCCCAATATCATTTACAATGGAGAGAGAGGCTGCATGCATCTCGCCAATTCTTACAAATCCCCTTTAATCAGATATGAGAGGAACAGAGACGAGAGCGCGGGGGGAGGACCAGCATTAGTAAACACGAGGCTGTTCGGTGCTTCATTGGCATTCGAGTGGGGTTAGAGTGCTGCATTTAAAATGCTGCCTGATGAGGACTACAAAATCAAACCATTTGTTACCACTATTGAGGAGCCTGCAGGCAACAGGCAATTAAATTGGAATTAGTGCAGGGAGATCAGATACAGATGATTCACACAGAGAGAAGGGGAGCTGTCAAAGCCCAAGTTTCATTTCGTTTGGAGGGGACAAATACTTCAAGAGTAAACACATTTATCCTCTGGCTTGCGAGCTCACCAGCCCCAGCGAATATAACTCTGATTCTGAACTGGATGCGATTTACTAACGTGGATTGTAAATACAAGAAACAAAGATGCGTATCAAGAACAGAATAAACACATCATCATTGGAAGGACTGCGCTGGCTCCAAATCAAAGCTGCAGTGTTGCATTTTTACAGCGCTAAATGAGAAAATAATGCCCCCTGTTTGCCACAGTTCGGGCCTAAGGCGCTCTCATATACCATATATATAATTGGTTTTCCTATCATCTCAATGGCAGTTGCTCTGCTGGAGCATGCAGATTTGGATGTATGTGGCTGGTTTTTTGCCAGCTTTGCTTCATGGGTATTTTCAAAGTTTGTTTTCTGTGAATCACCTGACATTACCTCAGACGACTATGAAAAAAAAAAAAAAACATTTTATTATTTTCATAAAATTAGTTTAAAAATAACATTTTAATAAAGAAATAACTAATATTTGTATGTTTATTTTTTTTTATACACTCTAGTCGCTTGCTCAACAAGGCTGCATTTATTCAATTTAAAAAATACATTAAATTCAGCAATATTGTTAAAAATGATTACACTATTATGCTATATAATACTTCTTTGACACAGTAATTCCCAAATAAATTGTTAAAAAAATCATACAATGTGATTTCCGGATTTTTTTCTCACAGTGGAAATGCAACTATGCTGAAAATTGTAGACCCCTCCATGATTTCTAAGTAGGAGAACTTGCAAAATCACAGGGTGATCAAATACTTATTTAACTCACTGTATAAATACACTGCTCAAAAAAATAAAGAGAACACTTAAACAACACAATGTAACTCCAAGTCAGTCACACGTCTGTGAAATCAAACTTAGGAAGCAACACTGATTGGCAGTCAACTTCACATGCTGTTGTGCAAATGGAATTGGGTGAGGTCACGGGTGTGTGGTGCAGGAACGAACGAACTGAGATCCAAGTTCACTAAATAACAGTCCTTTATTATTCCAGACAGGCTAACAGACAGCCAGAGCAGTTCACACACACAAAGGGTAACCTCGAAATAGGGCTGGACGATATGGCAAAAATTTATATCACAATATATTTCTTTATTTTGGTCAATATGATATAATTCCGATATCGATATAGACAATATTAAAAAGCCTCAGTAGGAACACACACAATGGATGTCTGCAAACTAAATTTGCAAAGTCTATAATGCCTCCAGGCCCCTCCTATTAAAATTATATATTTATATATATATTAATAAAAACAGTACAAAAAAATCAGGTTTACTTTTTATTTGTATTTAGCCTTTACAAACAAGAAATGTGAAATAAACTATCAAATAAAGTCTTTCGAGTTGTTCGTGTTTTTTTTTTTGACTTATGGGGCTATCACATGATGAACGAGCCACTCAAACCCGAAGACTGGATAGATGACATAATCAATTCTCTTTCCGGCTCTGACTGCATTTGATAGGGTTATGGGTCTGTCACATCACGTTATGAAAGAATGACTTAAACCCAAAGACTCGAAACAGGTGAACTAATTCCAGTAAGAACTTTGCGCAATGCACATGCACGACTGAATGAATCGCTCCCGGAGATGACTCGTTCTTCCCTAATCACGGTAAAGATTTGTTTAAAATGAACGAATCATTCAAGAATGACCCATCACTATTCCACACCACTGAATTAATGTTTCCTGTCTTCCCAAATACTTTGTTTGCCTTCTTACTTATGGAAGCTAGTTCATCCACATCTGTATTGTGGTCAGGGGTAATTGTTTTGTTGCTAAAACTTTCAACGACAAAAAATTATATTGCGATATATATTGATATCGAATTATTGTCCAGCCTTACCTTGAAACCGGAAAAAATAAAACTGAATGGAATCGAACTTACAAAGGGCAGACAATGTGGGAAACACATAATCACACAATCAACACATGACAGAAACTAGGTAAAACAGACAGAGCACATGGGGAATGAAAAAAATAACAAACAGACCAGGGGCGTGACAGTTCGTGGGAGCTGTGGCAAGAAGTTTTGCTGTGTCTGTCAGCATAGTGTCCTGAGCATGGAGGCGCTACCAGGAGACAGGCGAGTACATCAAGAGACGTGGTGGAAGCCTTAGGAGGGCAACAACCCAGCAGCAGGACCGCTACCTCCGCCTTTGTGCAAGAAGTAATAGGAAAAGAACTGCCAGAGCCCTGCAAAATGACTTCCAACAGACCACAAATGTGCATGTGTCTGCTCAAATGGTCAGAAACAGACTTCATGAGGGTGGTATGAGGTCCTGACGTCCACAGGTCGGGGTTGTGCTTACAGCCCAACACTGTGCAGAACGTTTTACATTTGCCAGAGAACATCAAGATTGGCAAATTCGCCACTTTTCACAGATGAAAGCAGGTTCACACCGAGCACATGTGACAGACGCTGTGGAGAACGTTCTGCTGCCTGCAACATCCTCCAGCATGACCGGTTTGGCAGTGAGTCAGTAATGGTGTGGGGTGGCATTTCTTTGGAGGGCCACAAAGCCCTGCATGTGCTCGCCAGAGGTAGCCTGACTGCTATTAGGTACCGAGATTATATCCTCAGACCCCTTGTGAGACCATATGCAGGTGCGGTTGGCCTTGGGTTCCTCTTAATGCAAGACAATGATGGAGTGTGTCTGCAGTTTCTGCAAGATGAAGGCATTGATTCTATGGACTGGCCCGCCCGTTCCTCAGACCTGAATCCAATTGAGCACATCTGGGACATCATGTCTCGCTCCATCCACCAACGCCACGTTGCACCACAGACTGTCTAGGAGTTGGTGGATGCTTTAGTCCAGGACTGTGAGGAGATGCCTCAGGAGATCATCCATCTGCTGGACATTCCATCACAGTTGGATCAGCCTTTAGTGTGTTTTCCACTTCAATTTTGAGTGTGACTCCAAATATAGACAAAATCATTTCTGCTTTGGATTTTAAACTGCGCGGCTCTGTTGAAAATGAAGAGCTTGTGCACGCAAAACGCACTGCATGTGAACGACCCCTAAGCCTTTGGTGACACATACACCACGAAATTAAGCTGTGGCTCTCTCCCCTGTCGTCTCCCCTCACGCGGATTGTCCCGCAGGAAGAAACGGCGCCCTGCATGTCAGTGGATGGCGTGCACAGTCTACGAACACGGGACGCTCAGCTTTCACGATTTGAAATGGCTCAAATCTACTTTTTATTAAGTTTTAATTAATCAATAAATACCATCCAAGGCTGACTTTTCCAAAACACGTCTTTATTTGCTGCTAAGAAACCCCAGGAGTTATGTGAAGTATAGCTCCATTGTTGTTCAAAGTAAAAGAAAAGGGGGGAAAAAACAAGGTCATATTAGTTTTAACAAATAAAAATGTGGAAACAAATGTTTTTATTGTATTTTTGCCGTATCGAAAACATACCGAACCGTGACACTACTGTATCGTATCAAACCGAAACCGTGATTTTTGTGAACCGTTACACCCCTAATATATATATAAGTGACAAAAACAGTTGTGCAACTTAATATTTTTATAGAAATAGTGAATTTTATTCTAACAAATAGAGACTTTTTTTCTAAAATTTTTGGGCAAATAGCAATAGCATTTAAATTATATTATATACAGCCAATAATGCATATAATGCAACAATGCATATGTCTCTTTTGTTTCTTATTGCGTATGCCATGTGTACACATGACCCTTCATCTGTCATTACTGTCGCCCCCCTTCTTGCTTTCTCAAGGATTTAATTTACAGACCACTCGTACTTATTAATAATCGTTAGAACAAGAAAAAAAGCCCTGTGTGACTCCACAAACAGTTGTGCCTAAAGCCCCTGCACTGGAATGCATTGTACCTACTAGTATAATTTATTCGGCAGGCCATCTGGACAGTGAGAGGACAATCAGGCTTAGAGTATGAATGACCCGTTCTATTGTTTACACGTCCACAGGTCCACCTCTTACTCGGCTAATCTGTGTGACTCCTTGGGCTTTTAAAGCACACTGCTGCTGAGGTGGCTTTTCCACGACACAAAAGACTCTCAGCAGTCCCTCATTAAGATTGTGTCCTAACTTATTCTGCTGTCGGAGGTGCACAGCTAATCATTAAAGACTCGAATCGCACACAATTACCAGACAATTAATAAATAGCTGGCGGGAAAAGATCAGAATGCTGACGAGAGAAAGTTTGAGGGTGTACTTTTCTAGAAAAAGTACAGTTCACTGCCTGAATGGAATTATGCTTGAATTCTTAAATTTGAGTTGAATCTTAAACCTATGGGATTCAGTACGTATAGCCTAACTAAACTGATCTGAGAGAGATAAAAACATGTTCTGTTTAGGGAACATATACAAACATATGCATTATGACCTCATCTAATGTAAAGGTGAAAGAATCTTCTAAATGCATTACGAAGGTCTCTGAAGTTCTCTGAGTACAGACAGAGAGGTTCAGAAAAAAAGTTATATAGAGAAAGGGTGAGAAAAGAGAAGTGTACAACGCTATGGGATGTCAGTATTCATTCAGATCAAGCCTCTCCTTTCACAACACTTAATGAGGGTTAGGGCATGGAAAGAGGTGTTGGCAGGAGTTTTAAACCTGTTAGGAACTGAACTCAAGCCTTAGGTTTATACATAATAAATTATAAATGATGCACGATCAATGTTGGCCTTAACTGTTAGCATTTTAGCTGGCCTCATTAGGATACTGATTAAGTTAAGACTTTTACTTACTTTATTTCCACTGAACGCCTTACTGTACATAAAAAAATGCATTGTAATATTAATACTTACAGACAGGGCATAGGCTAGGCTAGGATTAGATCATAGTTCAAATTAGGACATTTAAGCAATTTTTATAAACATGCTTAGAAAAGGCATTACTGGTTTGCATCTTAAGACAAAAATAAGCAATGATATTTTTTAAAATCAGCCAAAGAAAAGTTTATTTCTGCTCAATTTATATTTTAATCTAAGACTAGGCTTAAGCCTAAATCTATGAACCCGTGGGTTAAATTAAAAACCATAAATTAAAATGAAATAAAACAATAAATAACTTATAATAACAAATACATTAAAATGATTCTTTACTATTATTAGTATTATTTTTTTATTATTTACATTTGTAACTTATTTTAGAATGTTTTGTTGATTTGTCCAAAATGTTAATCAATCGTTATTGGAATTCTAACAAAATACAATACAAGCAATAATAGAATAAATTATAGAATATTTTTAATAAATAAACTAAATAATAAAATAAAATATCACCATTTAAACGGTCTTTTCCAAAATGCTAAGAACTCATTGATCATAGTTTAACTGATAACAATCGTTATTGGAATTGTCACAATTTCCAATGAAAACTATAATAAAGTAAACTGTAAAATAAAAAAAATAAAAAAATAATATAAAATAACAATTTAAACTGATTTTCCCAAAACTATAACAAATGTCACCTTTATTTTAAGGTGTCCTTGTTACATATCAAGTCACATATAAATGATGCATAATTACATGGAATTAACCCTAACCATAGAGTAAGTACAAGTAGTTAATTAACATTACTCAGTACGTAAATTAATAATTACAATGTATCAAGGACACCTTAAAATAAAGTCTAAGCAAATTTCCACATTAATAAGCATTTAAATCAGTGATGCATAGCTAAATGTGTATGTTTGCAAGGAAGACAACTTGTAACACGGTGATATATTGCAAAAGTGTCCGGGTGAGTAACAGACTCAATTACTGACTTCAAGCTTTCTCACCCCGACTCCAGCCTCACTGATGAACTCTGCAATGAACTGAATAATACATGTAAAATATGAGGAAAACATCAAGCAATGAAGTTGTTTAATGAAAGGGTTTCATTTATTAATTAATTACGGCAGCATACTTATTCAGGAATGTTTCTCTGTTTTGTCCTAGAGGTGGCATTTGCTGAGAGTCACGGTAAAGGCCAGCAGGGGGCGCATTTTTTAACAACAACTAATGACGCAGAAGCTTTCCTCAAATGACCCCGTTTCACAGCACGCTTCACATACATAAACTTGTAGCTGTGAGTCACGCTTCTGTCTGAACCATCTTAATGAGCAACATTTATACATTTTTTGCATCTGACCCCATTACCGTTCCCATCCAATGAGAATCAAGAATGCTTGATACGTTTAATGACATTACAGACTGATTCAGATGCAGCCTTTTAATTCTAACGCTCCTAATTAAAGAAGTACATCAAATATAAAATCCGAATTGGATAACACAGCCCGTTAAACTACAGAGGAGAGTACAAAAGGCCATGTGTATTTGTCTTTTATAAGTCCATAAATCAATACACCTCAAAGCTGATGCATTGACACAACAGGCTGTTTCTCACCCCCATTGGATCGTCCTGCCAATTAAGCCTTTTTTAAAAAGTTGCTGAGACCTTTTGAGGGCGATAGAAAATTAATTCCTAATTGACATGCTGCCTCCCCCATTTTTCCCAGGCTGAAGAGGGCCGGCAGCTGAAGGGAAACTGTACAATAGAGAGTGGATTTGCCTTTCACACCGGTCAGTTGACCCCTTGACACCCGATGACTACAAAGTTGTGAATTAGAATAAAGGCCAGAGACTTAATCCAATTCCCACAGTGCTAGTAAGCGGAGTGTGAGATCACCAAACTTTTCTAGGAACCAAAGACCGGTTTGTGTAACATTCTAGGAAGAGGAAGGAATTCAAAACTCTCCGAACCCTTCAGACCTCAGCTTACAATTCTGAGAGAAGCGGCGTGCTCGATGTATGAAATGACTCTGATGACACAAATTCTTAGCATATTCCGTAAAATGACAGCACATGAGTGGATCGCATGAAACCTGTCAATGACATGTCCAGGACATATTTCAGTTTGCATGTTGACATTATTTTCATGACTATGAAGCACATGTGCCTCCCAACTTCATCAACATGATGCAAAAGAATAATTCGTATTGCAGTAATGCAGTATATGTTATACTGTTGACCCATGCCATACACCTTAACCCACCCTTAAACTTACCCAAACCTAACCTTACCCACGTCCCACCTCGACAGCAGCAAAACAAAAAAAAAGTCTGATTTTTTTTTTATTAGCATTTTAACATTTTTAAATCATGGTAGTATCTATTCACTGCCTGTAATTTATAATAATAATAATAATAATAATAATAATAAGAAGAAGAATCATCATCATAATCATATTTTTCTATGTTTTACTATATTTTTATTAGAATTTTGAGATTTTAAATCATGTTTAATACATTTAATCTATAATGTACGTTAAACACACACACAAACACGACTTTAATAAGAATACTCAAACACGCTGAATGAGAATTAAAACGTTTAAATGCAAATTAACTCATGAAACAATGAAAATCATACAAGTCATATTTTTTTGCAAAAAAATCTAATTTTAGAATTTCTTTGTAACTACTTGTGAAATGTCTCAAATGTTTCAAACCCATTTTTTTTTAGCTTAGTTCTTTCTTTCTTCTCTCTACGTTGGGCTGAAATGTTACCTGGATATGAAACATACAAAAGGAAATTCTCCTTATACTGGATCAGTTCATTAAGGCACATGAAAGAAGCCAATGCTTTTATATTTTCAACATTATATGCTTTTATATCAAATAGGCTACATGATGTGGCCATTGACTTGGCCAGTCTAGACAGTGAATAGAAAGCTTGCTTGAATAGAAAGCAATGTTTGTTAAAAAAGGCCACTGTGAGAAGGAGATGTAAACATGACAGCTATGTAAACAAGCACAACAAATACATCTCTTTATCTCAGAACAAACTGAGTAGATTCACCTGTTTTGAGCTAATTCTGTGAACAGAAGGTTTTTTCTGATAAAGACAGAGACATTGTGAAATCCTGTTTCTTTTGTAGTCACTGGAAAGGAATCTGGTAGGTTTAGTGAGCAACTGAAATGTTACATACAGTAATTTCCTCAAGTATCTATATCAAGATATAGATTTTCATATGTATTAGAAATGAATAAAAAGAGGATTTATTTCACCAAAATCAAACACCTAGATTTCCAAGCAACCAGAAGAAAGTTGAAGTGTTTATCCCAGCATCAAAAAAATAAAATAATAATTCAGTCTTATTTACATTGTAAAAGACACAAAAAGACTGCAGTTTAATTCAGCTCCTCTTAAAGGTCTCAGCAAACATCTCCAGAATCTAATTACATACTAACTACTTCAACTACTAACTTTTGAATAGAGACACTGGCAATATAGAAATCCTGCTGCTCTGACTCTCTCGCTCATGAAAGCTCACGGACGCAGGAATCACTGCCGGAGAGATGCACGTGAATATGTGCTCTTCCAAACAATGAGCGACTTAGCAAAAACTGTGGACACCCCGCGATGCCAGGAGCGTTTTATTCTGCCTCCTGACGGGCCGAAAGGACTTCATCTCTTTGCATTGAAGTTATAGCACAATAGGAATTAGTCACTGTGTGATGAAGGGGCATGCTGGGAAATCTGCAGCACCACTGAGGCAATCAGTCTTAGCGAAGCTGGTGGGGGGTACAGGCTTGCCGAGGTCTGGCCAATACAACCTGTTTAGTTACAGTCAGGTCGTTGTAGAAAAATCAATTTTACAAAGGTCCGTATCAATAAATACAACATCAATATTTGCATAAAATCAGATTTTCAAAGTTTACTAAGGCCACGTACAAAGTTTTGGGGATTGCAACCCTATTCAAAGCTACTAAATTATGAATCTGTGTGAGTACAGAGAACGGGATTTACTCTAGAACTCACAATGGCTTGTCTAACAGGTCTAAACAAGAAACAGATGCCACAGACATTTGGATTACTTGTTCTCATTTTTTACGGAAACACTGTGTGAGAATAATAATGAACCAAATCAATTCATGAACAAATCATTTCAACTGATTCATTAAAAAGAAGCAACTCAGAAGAATAATCGGGTCACAAATTAGACATGGACCACTTTTATGATACCTTGCAAGTTATTTTTATTTAGGTCTTCATTAAAATGTAAAGAGCCCCACACAACAATATTTGTTCCCATTAGCTACAGTACTAATTAGTGGCCAAATTGTATTCATTTATTATTAAGATTTAGGTGTATTATTGTCATGTTGTACTACTTAAAATGAGAGAACAGATTGGTAAATTGATACATATTAATAATTTAAGGAGATATTGTTTTACTCTGCGATGCTCCATAATTTTTGATCAATTATTATTGTCTATAGAACTTTAGTAAGTGTAAAGCAACAAAAACAACAGCCAAGTGGCTCCGAAGAATGAGCGAATCATTCTTCTGAGAATCTTTTTGCTGAATCATTTAATACAGTTCATTTGTTTATGAACCCGATTGGTTTGATTCTTCTGTTCCCTGACTTACAAACTAAAAAACTAAAAATAAAAAAATATATTTTTAATGAATCATTTAATTCTTTTAAGAATTGGATTGAAATATAAAGCAAATGTCATATTGACCATTCATGCGTTTGGGTCTTAAATGAAGCTTTTAAAGCTTTAGTCTCTATTCATTTTTTTGAAAAAGAGCGGTCAGGATATGCTTAAAAATGTCACTTTTTTTCATGCCACACAAGAAAGAAGGTCATACATGTTTAAAATGATTCTAAGAACCACATTGTGCATGCGTCTGAGGAAAACAAATGTGTTTTCATATGGAGCTGCTGTAAATGATTCCTTTAAAACACATCAGAGTCACATGGGCTCAAAAGCATTTTACTAAATATAACTGGGTAGATGTGGATGTGTGCATGACTCTGACACATTGGCTATACCTCAGATGACCCCGGCGATGTGCTCGGCTGCAAAGTGAGAGGCAGACGGGCCAATCTAGCAAAGTAAGGAAGGGTCTGCTTAATAATTAACACAACAAGAGATACATTGCTCTTGTTTAACCACTGTTTATTCTGTGGGCCAGATCGCTAAAGTCACGACGTGTTCCCGGTGAGTAATTCCACTGTGCCCTCAGCCCAACTGTAAATGCAAAACACTTCTTGAGTGCGATGGAAGAGTTTTAGGAAATCTGACGTCATAAGCACATAAGACAGATGGACGAGCGGTCGCCCCTCAGGCCAAAATTGTTTAAAGGCAAATCGCTTCTATTCCGGTCCCGAATAAAACCCCTTTAATAACATTTTATTTCTGCTCTGCGAAGAATGCGATAAAGCGCTTCTCCATCGGGAGGGGAGAAGAGGAAAATAAAGCTGTGATGTGTTGGCCTGCTTTCTAGCCTGCCCGCCAGTGAATCGGTCCTGACACACTAGTGAATTTTATTTTAGGAGGCTTTAAGTAGGTCAGCTCTCTAGTAGGTCTCGTCTATGACAGCACAGCGGCGGAGTGTAAACAACAGCACATGATGTTGTTTGTCTCTCACTCTGTCCTGGCACTAAATGCCACCAGCTTTCCTCTTCGGCCGGCCCCTTGTCCCACGGGTCTCCCACAATCCTTTTTTCCAATTGCAACCCTAAAAAATAAAATCTCTCTCTCTCTCTCTCTCTATATATATATACACAGTATACAAGTATCATGTTGCTTGTCAGGCAATACAAGACTTATTTATTTACTTATTTTTAATTTATCATTAAATTAGACACTTAATTCATCTGTAATCTAACACTCAAAGCTAATGATTAAAAACACATAATTGTTAAATGTTAAATGAATGTTAAAATACAATTAATATTTATTTTTTATAATGTGCATTACAGTGTTGTTATGCCAAAATTCACTTGCTGCATTCATATTGATTTTATTGTTATTTTTTATATTTATTTAAACAAATTTTAATAATGGGAATTTATTTTAAAATAAAATTAACAATTAAAAGAACTGATATGATTCCTATATATATATATATATATATATATACAACTTTTTTTAGAAAATGTGAAACCAGTTCCATGGCAGTTTAAAAAAAGTATAAAAAAAAAAAAAAAAAAAAAAAAAAAAAGGGTCAATTTCTCAATTCCCATGCCAGGCCTAGAAATGAAATTTGTTCCCAGAAATTACTGCAATTTAAAAATGGCTACAACAGAGGAAAAAAGAGCCCTTGTTCGACTACAGGAAGGCTATGTTGGCTGCAGAAGCCAGTGTAGAATTGTACAATTCTTGCTTGCTTAAGTCCAGAAAATGTATGATAGCAATGACAACATCCCTCACTTTGCCCTGAGTGAGTGGTGGCCGGAGCCCAGTGGTTAAAAGGCTTCTCAAAATGGATGAGGTATGTTCTCTCCTCCTCTCCACTAAATGTGCTGCCAAACTGAAACGGAGAGCGGGATGTTTACAAGTTTGGGAGAGAAGGTATAAAATTCTGGGCATCGTTAACACCACCTCTATGTCGACATGCATTAAGTATTTATACAGTGTGTGCCACAGCGAGTTACAGTTACATGCCAACGTTTTAGAGAGGGTTATCGTCTTTCTCCCTACGGAATACAGGCGACATATATTGCACCCTCATTGTAGTAGCATCATACCATACTGTAAAGATAATATAAAAATATTACAGAATCCTGGTTTAGATCCAACAGAAATTCAGAGACTTTATGAAGTGGCTGCCATGGAAACATTTAGCACCTCAAATTCACGCAGATGACAAAAGTATGGCACCTTGTTTTAATTAGGACTCAACCTTTATATAGACTCAACATGTGGATCATTAGCCCCATGAAACGCTTTTATACCCAGAGAGCAAATTAATTAGTGCAGTCTGGAATACCTGTGACAGACTGCATCTTCTGATGCCAGTCTCATAAGCCAATAAGTAACAGAAGTACATAAGGTAGAAATGACGGTTATATAGGACGAACTACAGAGATTCGAGCTTTGCTATTGGACTGAAATGGCTGGGATATGCTTGGACATTTATAAAAAATTGCATTGGATAAAGTATAATACAAGTGGCAGTCCAGTGTTTCTCAGAACTAACTTCTCATTACTTTTTCAAATTTCAAATTCAACAAACTTGAAATGTTTTGATTGAAAAGTGTGCTCTGTGAGTTTATCTTTATGTACAATAAATGATTGGTTTGAATTTTTTTGCTGCAAACATTGAGACATTTCTCATCACACCTCAAGTGTCCAAATTCTTGATGGGAACACTGTTCATAGATTCTGGGACATTTGTGGCACTTCTTCCTATTTATTGATATAAACAGTGAACTGAAGATAGGAAAGATGCAGGGATGAGATCAGGAAATGTCACAAAAGTATCATTACATACCAATCACACATTCTTTTCAAGAATAGTTTTCTGTGAATAGACTGAGATTTAAGTTGTTATTCTCTCTAGTGAGCTGTTAACATGAGAACATTCAGTGAGACGAACTAATCAACAAATCAGTTCAACTCATGAGTGAATCATTCGGCTTACTTTGTGAACTAAATCAGTTGGTTTATTGGAACTGGATCAAAGAAACGACCTCCTCCTTTGTTGAATTTTGAATCACTGAATCAAAGATCCAGTTGCTTTCTCACTACTTCTTTCTGTGACTGCTGTACATACAGAGACATTTATGGTTGTCTGAATAGCTTTCTGTGAAGATCAGACTGGAATGTAAGTCTGTATTTCCACCAGCAAGATGATATCCCGAGAACCATTGTGACCACACCCCTGATTCAGAGAGGGTTTACGCATGAAAGAATCAGTTCGCTGAATGAAACCTGTGAATGAAGCTGTGACCTTTACGCATTTTAAGTAATGACTTTTGTATTTCCTGCAGATTTATGGACATCTGTGTAATTTTCTTCCCTTTTATTTATATAAACAGAGAAGTTAAGACAAGAAATGCAGTTATGAAGTTAGGCAAAAATGCAAAAATGTGATTAGCAAATCTAAAAATCTGGATTCAAATTGGTAGCACCACCAACATGGGCGTACATTTCATTTAACAGTAGGGGGGGACAATAAGCAAAATTTCTCGCAAGGAATTTTTGAAGGGGACACAAATAATACAGTCTAATTGTAATTATAAAGAGATATGTCAAAACACGGTAAATAGATAAGTAGCGATATAATCGCTAACATAACAGATTAATGGAAATCTGTAATCAGAATTTTTGCCACAACTAATTTATTATCGAATCAGCATCAACTACATTAAAGAAAATCGCTTTATTTAAAGTGAATAAAATCCCCTACTTACTGGAGTTCAACAACTACTAATGAACAGAGCCGCAGCCACATACCTGACTTGTACGTGTGTTGCGTAGGTGAGATGAACTGGTATAGTAGGCAGTGGGCCAAACCACTGTGAGGAAGGGGGAGCTCAAGTATTTCGAAATGCACTTTTTGTGTTTGTATTTCTACTAACACAATTATTTTTGGGTATACATACATGTATTTTTCACAATGCACATTTTTATGATTTTAAGGGGGGCAACCCTTGGATCGGGGGGGACATGTCCCCCCGGGATTTACGCCCATGACCACCAATATGACTATGACAGTCCCCAAAACTGACAAAAACCCGCATCACACATCAGTCACACATTCCTTTTCAGGTGAGATTTAAGTCATTATTCCCTCCAGTGAGCTCATCCTCATGTGATCCAGTTCTTGAATCTTGATTTCAAATCAAATATCCAGTTGCAATGGTTTTCGAGTTAACAGCTCACTGGAGGTGGGTTGAGTTTTTTGTAGTCTAAACTATGAGAAACTTGCTTTTTTAATCATGCTTAAGTGTCTAAGTTCTTCTTTTTGTGAATACTGTACATACAGTAGAATCAGGGACAACTGTGGCATTTACCTTTCACTTTAGTTGAGTTGACATTTACTTTTTGTAAATAGTGATCAAGAACAGGAAAAGAAGCAGGAATATGTCTAAATAATGTCAAAAACTGAATTCGAGGTTCATATGACAATTCCATCACACATCAGTCACACATTTTTTTGAGACTAAACAGCTTTGTATAGAACAGACCGAAATTTAAGCAGTTATTCCCTCCAGTGAGCTGTTAACCCGCTGTGACTGACACATTGATTCAGTGAATGTTCACTCATGAACGAATCAGTTCAATACATGAATGAATCATTTCAACTAATTTCATGAAATAATCAGCTATTTCACTGAAATGGGATGAAAAGAATGATTTGTTCATTTTATCCAGCTCTCAAATTCAACTCGCTGAATTAAAGATCCAGTTTCAGTGGTTCTCGCAACCCAGTCTCACGGCAGTTCGTGATTTAGTCACGTAATTTAATTTAAACAATTAATTTGTGGCAGGGACACTTTTACTTTTTACGTGTCCCTGTCACAAATAAATACAGTGAGACTGGGTAGGTTCTCGAGGTAACAGCTCACTGGAGGAGAAGATGACTTGGATCATTTCTGGCTGTTCCTCACACAAAGCTATCACATGGCTTCTGAAGACTTGTAACACAACACAAGAAAAAACAACAGGTTAAGTAAACAATGACAGAATTTCATTTTCATTAGACTACAGTTGAACGCCTATGTACATGCTTCAATATGTCCTGACAGAGTACACTCAGGTATGCAGCAACAAAAACAAGTTTACACTCAATGTATCATCCCATGCCAACCCCTATCAGAGCACACGGTTTACCTCACCTAAAATATGATTATTAAAATGTCTGTAGTACCACTGAAACCCAACCTTGCAGTCATCAGATGTCAGTAAATATGAATATTTGACAGGAGGGTGGCAGCTGAGCGCTGTTGGCGTGTTAATGATCGTGCCAGAGCGCCGATGACTCACAGGCTCTGGTAACTCAGTACAGTCGCTTTAACAAATGTACGTGCCATGTTTAGACAAAGTGATGGAGATTGGTGAAACATGGCACTGCTGCTGTGCCAAAGCGGTGTGGCGCCCTGCCCTGTAACAGCACATATTATTGGCTGAAATTTTAGAGGGCACCGAAACCTTCCCTGCTGAATTATAGAAGACCATCAGAATGTGAGTTTTGATAGGGTCATAAACATGATTGCTACTGGTACATGCATGACGCATGTGCACTTTACTGTTGTTTTTTTCCACTGTGGTTAATTAGGGTGATTTAGTGAAGTGGTTTGTGGTTAGATGAGGCGAGAAGGGTCCTACCTGTGTGAGTCTGTCGATGAGCTTCCAGGGCGTCTTCCCTGGAAAACTGAGCGCCACACTGATCACATACTAGTGCTTTTGGTCCAGCTGGAAGAAAGAGTACAATAAAAGTAAATACCGGTTCACTGACAGCTTAATTGGGAACAGCAGTTTTAGTTTTATTGTAGAAGTTAGAATTAGAATTATTAGTGTATATTATTAGTAGATGCGTGTGTGTTTGTATATATATATATATATATATATATATATATACACACACAGTATATAATTAATATTAGTTTGTTGATGTACAATTACTAAAATTATAGAAAAACATTATTATTACTATTGCTATTATTATAAGTATAGTACTTATGCATATTTTGAAATAGCTTAAATTTGTTCTTTTTTTAAGTTTTAGTTATTTTGTTGTTTGTTTGTTTTAATATTTTTAATAGTTTCAGATTTATTACTTGATTTCAAACGTTTTTACGTATTTACATTTATATTGTTTTTAATTTCATTTTAAGAAGGTTCCATTTAGTTTACAATAACAACACTGACATTACATGGTTGAAGTGATAATCTGCCCTTCACTCATCTAAATGTAATTCATATCAGACATACTCAAAAAAATGTAATAGCTCTATTCTTTCTAAAGTTTGTTTAGCATACCTCACATTCTCAAAATTATCATCACATATTTGGAATATTCCTCCAATTAAAACAATAATATAAGGAACAAAATGATAATTTCAAAAATCTAATATGTAGAATTAAAAACTTTAGATTATAAACCCATCAACAACGACCTTGATAGAAAGCAGTGCAAAAGCATTATTGTTGATTTGTCAAATATAGCCGTATATTTTTTTAAGCTCAAGCTCATCAAACCATAACATGAACTGAAAAGAAAACAATGGCAAAAGCTGAAATTGAGTTGTTTATGACATTAAACATCATTCATTTTTCCCCAACACACATCAGCGGGGTAAAATACTGTCCCTTGACAGAATCAAAGAGATGTTCTTATCTACAAGAGCTGGCAGCTTTCTCTTGTCTTGTCTTGATAAAAGACTGTAAACCATAAGCCGAGGCAGAACAGACAGCATCATGTCCTAAAGGATATTAAAGCGCTTTGTATTTTCAGACTGATTTATGACATGTACAATGAGTCTCTTCTTACAAACAACACACTATACCCATTTATGATGTGCTCATAGAGATAACAGTAATAAATAATAATCAAATAACAGGAAAGGTCATATCAGGTTGACGGACCCTCAGGCAGGTACGGCTCATATTTTCCTGGAAAAGCAGAAGATTTTGATCAGCCATAATTCATTTAAAAAAGCTGTTTTTTCAGCGTGAATCTCGCAAAGCCTGTCTGTTTTTTTTTTTTTTTGTAAATATACAATATCTAAATATAGCTAAAAGGGTCAGTAAGTTTATGTATATATACAACTATATCTAGAATTATTATATTTACTATGTATAGAAAGAAGTCCATTTTGCTCTCTAAGGCTGCATTTATTTGATTGAAACAACAACAATTTACAATTGAAAAAAAAAACCTTATATACATTTTAAAATGAAACCATTATTTAAGCCTTCAGTGTGAACAGAAAATTCAAAAAGCAGCATTTATTTGAAGCAGAAATACTTGTAATGTTATGAATGCAGTTGTTAGTTAATAAAACATAAATTAAATAACTATAAATAGTACTAAATCCATAATTACCGTTTCCCCTCCAATTCGAATTACTGTAATGTACATTTTACTCTTGAATCTGATTGTAATTTTCATTATTATGATTTTCAATAGATTACGTATTATAGAAAATCGCCCTGTCTGGACACAATAAACAATTAATTTACATAATAAATAACTGGAGGCTGTACATCATGAACTACCGTTATGTATAATCAATTTAAATAGTGTAACATTATTGTTTTTTTTGTTTGTTTTTTTCACATTACATAAATGAGAATAAGAATTTTTCACATTATGATAATGAGAAGGGGTGGTAATTATCCTGAAAATAATGTCATAATGCAAAAACAAAAGAAAAAAAATTCTAATGGTCCTAAAAATAGGCTATGCAAAATTCACACCATTAAGACATCATTAAACATTTGAATCACCTGCACAAATGGAAACACATATGCAAGGTATACAAATGCACACACATAGAAAGAAAAGAGTCGTTTAACCCAGTTGCAACTGGACTAAATAACTGTTCTGATGGCCATCAACCGCCTGAGGGAATCCATCTATTAATAGTTTTAGATCCACCTGTGGAGCTGCTGGCCCATTATGAAGTAGGCCAGGATGTTTCCATCACTTCTGAAACACTCTCGATAAACCACACACACCGAACAAGGAGAAATGGCCGGCTGACGTTGCTTTTTCTGAACAATTCATGAGGGACAAGACCTCAAAACAGAGAAGTGAGCTACGTCTTCAGTTCACCACGCATAGCTTGGACACAGCATCTTCAACTATGGCTTCTACTATACCATTTCCTGCAGACTTGGTACCTCATTCTCCGGGAAACAAATCAATAAAATCCAAATGTGTAATGACCTTCGGCTCATCAAGTATCTATTTTCACTCAGCTGGCCTGAAATGTCTTTATTATGACTCATTAAAGCACCCACAAGCTTTGTGAAGTCAGCCAGCTAGCGCCTAAAATTAGCCTCTTTCCACATACACTTTCTTCTCATTCCTTCTGGACGACAACCAAAGCCCTTTAAAGTTTCAAAACGCACTCATTTACAGAATCATTACAAACCACGCTCAAAAATACTTTGATGGTGTGACTCATCAGCGGCAGCGTAAATTATGCCTGTGAGAACATTTCTGATGCGCATGAATGAAAACGTGTGGTGTTTTCAGTTTATTTTTGGCTTATTAGTAAAAGATAAAAAGGCTTGATGGTTGTGTCTCAAATTCTAGTGAGCTACCTGGACAGCTTGTATTGTGATACGTGTGTTCTTTCAGCATATCTAATTTGTTCTGTTTTGATGCCTGGCTCATACGTCTCCTCGCACACGTTTCCAAAAGCTCTCACACATTTAGAAACCACAAAGCAGATCCCACATTCAATAGGCTTGTGTTCTGTTTCAGACTGCACATTGTGCACTGTACTGCCCATGAAAAACAGCCCAAACAGCCTCCAGACTGGCTGCAATCACCCTTCATCAAAACACTTTGTCTGGCATACAAAAATAAGATTCAATCTTGTGCTGAATACCAAATTAGAGCATTAGAAAACAAGGGCTTCTGCTACTTGGCAACCGTCGGGATTTAAAGCAGCAAAATCCAATGACGGGCCAGAAGATGTAGGGCTTTTATGTGCTATAAAGACTGAATTAGATTTTTATTTTTATTTTCCCCTTCCCTATTTGCAAATTAAAGACTCACGTTAACAGTCGTAAATTGCAAGTGTTTGGACATCAACACTGAAGAAACGTTATTTATCTTATTTGAGAGAGACAGTTAATTATAGATCATGGTGAAAAACATAATTAAATAATGGAGGCACAAAGGTCATAATATTAAAGCAGATCTATATATAAACTCAGCAGGGTGGTCTAAAGACCATAAAAAACTGCCTTCTGTCAGTCTCTGCAACAAAGTTCGAAGAAAGGTAGTCTATTAGTATGCTGACATCCGCAGGTCCATGAGGTTTAAAGCCACCTGATAGAGGCCAGGCGGTGAAACAGAATGCACTTTCCATGAACAAAGTGGGAACTAGGGCCTGAAACCAGTGTTAATTTTGACAGGAAATTTGAATTTAGTCTTAGTCTTTTGACTAAAATGACATTTAGTTTTAGTCATATTTTAGTCGACTAAATATCATATGATTTTAGTCGACTAAATCTACAGTAAATTTAGTCAGCTAAAATCGAACGGGTTTAGTTAAAGTGTAATTCATTTATTAAGCATTTCTCTAAAATGTTTGACATTAAGATTTTATCATAATAGAAACATTTTTACTTTTGGTGACAAACAACATGCCATTATGTTAAAATTAAATATAGCCACTTCTCATTAAGGTCAAGAAAATTTCCTTTTCAATGACATACCAGTGGTTATAAAGGCTAATTATTCATTCTTTATTGTTTATTCATTCTTTCAAGTAGAAATATTTTTTATATAAATAAATGTATATTAATACTTATAACTACTAAGTCCTACGTGATTCGGTCAGGGGCATTGAGTGATTTTACTTTTGTTGCTTGATTAACATGACTTTGACAATAGCAACTAAATTAGGCTAAGGTCCCTTTAAACCGAATACACACGAATGCAATGTACTGATACATCTTCCCTACCGTTTACATTTACGTAATACGTAATCGACTCTGTTTACCTGAATGCTAGTTAAAACGGACAATTTGAAATCATTTTGTGTGTAATTCTAGAGTAACTTACTCGCGCTATGTGAGACGCGCTATGTGTGTATGCTTCAGTGTCTTCGCTCAGAAACTGGACTGAATTGAGCTATCTCCAAACTTATTCATATGCCTGTTCTTTTCTTAATCCCACATATTGCGATTTGTTAACATTTTATGAGACGTGCAGCAAGCGTATAGCTTATACATACAGTTCATGTAACACATCTAACCTCCGGGTGGAACTAAAACTCTGGGCCACAGAGGTGCGGCTGGTGACAATGGGGGGGGGGGGGGGGGGGGGGGGGGGGGG
>JAUMHG010000059.1:7023554-7038950 GCA_032359395.1 Enteromius anoplus
CGGGTGGAACTAAAACTCTGGCGAAGGTTCCCGCTGCTGTGTTCTGGAGAGGGCCACAGAGGTGCGGCTGGTGACAGGTTGAAAATTTTGCTCTACATTTGGTCAAATTAAAAGTCAGTTTACTAAGATGTTACCAATTTAAGGACCTGGAGGAATTTAAGAACTGCAACACTTCCTTACATAAAATTAATAAAATAGATAATACATATTTATATATAAACAGAAAAAGCCAGAAAAATGCCAGTAACTGGGTTGAAATGTATTCCTAAATTCAATTTAAAGTCAGTTTACCAAGGTCTCACATTTTCAAGGGGTCATCGGATTCCTATTTTCCACAAGCTGATATGATTTTTAGGGTCCTAAAATAACATACTTTGGTTAAAATTTCTTAATGGTAGCGTAAAAAAATTCAGCAACCTGTTTTAGCGTATGTTCCTTTAAATGCTAATGAGCTCTGCCCACCCCTATATATATATGTAATAGAAGAAATTTGAAGAAGAAATTTGGTACTTAAGTTGAAATTTAGCCTAAAATTAAGTTAAGCATTATAAATTAAGTATTATAATAATACTTAAAAATATCAAATATTATATAAACATATTCTATTACTATATACTAAATAATAATACTAAATAAATAGAAGAAAATAATTTAAAATCATTTTGACAATGAATTTAATATAAATTCAACAGATTGTGTCAAAATTATTATTATTAGAATTTTGTTTTGAATATTTGAAAGTCTAAACACAGTTAAAGATGTCAAGATCTCTGACAGGCCAATATCCAGAAGGACGGAAGATACAGACATTATACTTTCTATGCTAGTGTTCTTCTCAAATTTATCAAACATATGTAGGATACGCTAAGTTACATCTAAGTATACTCTATTAATGCCATGCGTCAGAACCTGGCATAGTGGCGTATGTACTGTAGGGCATGCCCTCGGACATAAACCCTTAACACTTCAACCACAGCACAGACGTCTGCTCCATCCTCTCCAGCCTGCCTCCAAAGACCCGCAGTCAACATTTCTGTTTTCCTTCTGCATTTTTGTTTTATTTAGGACTCCGCCAGTGTCCTCCCTCCACCCCAGCGCTCACGCTATTTGGAGAGCAGTGGCTTGGAGAGCAGTCAAGTTTGATTAATTTTGGGATTTGGGTACAGTATGTTCCTGGACACACATCTGCGAGCAATCATAAATGCTCCAGAATGCTGGCAGAACATCCAGACCTGCCGGCAGCTGATGATGTCATCAGTGCGAGGGAAGAGCTGGCATGTCGCCAGACTCCGAGCGCAGGGCTTCTCCCAGACACAGAGAGAAAGACAGAGGGTAAAAAAAAGAGAAAGAGACATTAAGAGAAAACATCTTGACAGGGCTTTTCAGCCTGAATGCCGTGCATGATGAAGATTCATTCTTGTTTCTGCTTTGTGTCGTGAGTGAACAGGTGCAACGGCAGATTACGAGCAGATTAAATGTGGGAGTAACTGAATATTGTTGCCAGTGTTTATGATATTGATTCTAAACAGATTATGACGGTTGGATTTAGGGAATAAATAATAATAAATCTCTTCCTCTCTTCCTCAGACAGAGAACAAGAGATAGAAGAAAGAGGACTTTCAGTTCATTTGGCAAAGAGAGCTGCCAGAATCTCGACAAAATTGTGCGCTGATAAAGTCAAGTGAGGTGGGCTTCGCAAACCCTCCAGAGAGACGACTACAGACTTAATCAGACAGATGGACACACACACACACTTCCTGCTGCCAGTCTAAGTGTATTTCCCCTCCACTTGAAACAGGACATTCCCCTCTAAAGCACAATTTAGTGTGGGCAACTACTGAATTCAATAAGCATCAATCACAGCATCCCTGAAACGAGAGCCTTGGCCTGAAAAAGCAGGTTTGAATCCTGCCTGCAACATGTTACAATGCCATTTCTCCATGTTTTACAAAATCCCTGCTCTCATAAAAGGGACAAAATGCTTCTTAATATTTTAATATTCCATCAACATATATTGTACTGTACAGGCAATTTTTTTAACTGATATTTTAATTATTTTCTCCTTTTTGATTTATTTTTATTTTTTATATTTTGCAATAACTAGTCCTAAAATTGTTATGATATATATATATATATATATATATTTATTTATAATTCTTTTCTAAATAATTAATACTTTTACAAAATATAAAAACTACTACTACTAATATTAATAACAATAATTAAATGTGTAATTTAAAGCAGAACTTTCAATCATGATATTTTATGGAAAAGCCATGTTCGGTCGACCACATAATGCCCTCTGTAAAGCAAAGACTGAAAGGTAAAGATCTTGAAAAGGAGCTACAGTTAAAAAAAAAACAGGTTGACAGCTGGGCAGCATAAGCCCAAAACACAGAGTCTCAGCACTAAACTTCATTTTGCAGTCTGCATCTGGTTTATTTTATGTCTACGGTTATGCAACAGACCTTTTTGATAACTAAAATCTTTAATAGCACACATCGGCACGGAACAATACCACACACTTACATAACACGTAACAGCATCATTTCAGCATGATCGTTTAATTATAGGTTTGGATGTATATAAACAACTGGATCCATCCCCTCCCTTAAGCGTGTTTCTGTCCTACACCACCTCATTAGAATGAGAGAAAAAAACAAAAAAACAAGCTGGCAAGATTCACTGTACATACTGTACTAATAATGTGGCAAAGTGCCCAGACTGGATCTCTGCCAGGCTTGAAATGTAACAGTTGAGACACATATGAAACTGGAGAGGGAAGTGGGAAGTCGGGGATAACCAAACACTGCGTCACTAATAGAAGTGCAATGTTCCATCTGTTACAGCAGGTTAATCGTGCGGTACATGGTGGACAAACACGGGGCAACAGGGGGCTGACACTTGTTGCACAACAGCGATCATGTATCACTTGTGCAATGGCACTGTAATCTATGCTTGCTTCTTTATTGGGACTACATTCGTGTGTGATCATGTTATTTATAAACGGTTTACCTGAATGAGACAGCATGTGCATCCTCAGTCGTAAACTGTCCAGGAACTGCTTTCCGCAGAACTCACAGCCAAAGGTCTTCACTCCACCATGCAACTTCCTGTGGATTAAACATATACTGATAGAGTAAACCGGTGTAACTACACAGTAACTAAACACTCTGAGAAGGTCAGGCCTGGTCATTTTCTTGACCCTCATGTCATGTTTAACAGGTAATATGTGCTTTCCAATGAGAAAAAGACATCAGTGATTTCACTAAATGAGTTGATGATTTATAGATATACTTTATAGCCAAGTACATTCATATTCAGTTATGAATATAAAATATATTTGCTTAAAATATCTCATTTCTGCATCACCTCACCAAAGGGAACAGGGAATATATAATGATTGTTTTCAAACAGATTTCTAACCCTCTCCTGAACTGCCATTGGTTAAACAAACAAATAGCCACACCCCCAAACTCACACTATTGGTTGAGTTGTTGCTATGTCAGGCTTTTTAGAATGCTCAAAAGTGCCACAAAGATTAAAAACTTTATTAACTGACTTAATCTTTTAAACAACTGATTGAACCATATTTTATATTTAAAAAAATAAATACGTATTAAGTTCACAAATCTATCAGCATTTGAGAGTGTATTGTGCATGTTATTTTTTGACAGACATCAAAGTAATTAGGTTTAAATGTGGATGTGGATTTGAAAACAGATTGTAAGGTAATAATTATATTTTTTTTTGCCCAGCAAGAATTCAGCAAAGTGACTGGTGCAAATGAGTTTCTTAAACTGATGTTTTTACTTCTAATATTTCAAAATAAAAGTTTTTGATGGACATGATAGCATGCTTGACTAGTGAACTATGACTTTTGGGTATTATAAAACATGCTGGAGACTCTCAAAACTTATTTTACAGAACAATGATAAATTCAAGATGCTTACATTACTGGAAATTTCAGTTCCTGTGATAAATATAAGTATATAATAAACAAATAATAACCGCTTATGTTGAGGGACATACAGGAACAATTTTGTACACGAACAAGATCTAACGGTTAGGTTGCAAGAAGACATTTTCAGTGCATATCAGTTTCAGTTTATATATAGTGCACGAGTCTAATGGACTACTTTTATGGTGCTTTATTGACCTGTTTGGAGAAGTCTGAGATCTGCATTCAGCGTATGCACCAGCTGCAATTAACCGAATGAAGCCCTGCAACATTCTCCAAAACACCTCCAAAGCAAGCATTTGGTTTAAAGAACTATTCCTTTAAAATTAAAAAAGCTGTTTTATTTAGGAATGCAGCTTCATAAATCCGCGCTTGATATTCTAAACACGCCTGCGTCTGTGGCTCATAGTTTATTTTGATGATACTCTCGACAGGGTGCTGTGAAAGGTTTAGGGCACATACTTCAAAGACTCCAGGCACTCGAACTATTCATCAAGCGGGTCTGAATCAATTAAGCCTAATACAGCAAAAGCTGTAAATGAAGTGAATAGCATATGCCATCCTCATCCGATGCTTAAAATTAACCTAGACCTGGATTCGAGAAATCCAACCAGCTTGTCTACAAAACCAACGTCCGTAACGGAACAAGCTCCAGCAGAGCTATGAAATATTTACCGTCCAGACGTGGTGACCCGGTGGCTTCAGAGAAAACATTTATGGCTTCGTTTTATCAAAAATTAAACACGCCTCAGAGAAAAGGTACACAAAGGACCTGAACAAATATATACACTCCATTTCAATGAAGTAGCTACAGCAACGAGTGAACCGCAAGGCCCAAAACCGCCCGTCAAAAGTCAAACACGCCAACTGTCCTTTTAATCCGTCCTCTCGCTTTAAATATTTGTTTTAATTAAAACGTATTAAATGCTCCTGAAATACCCCGGCAGTTCGGTATGTTTAACTGAGTCATGCTGTACATATCAACGACTCGTCCCCCGCCCACTCCTGTTCCCTTCTCTCGCCCGAGTCCTTTCATGTGAATTCCAGCCACACACACAGACGCACCGTCGGCGCGTGCGCTGCATCAACGAGCAGTCGAGCGAACCCGCCGCAGACATAACCTTTATTCCTGCTATAGAGCCCTTAATTATCACCGCTCCGCAACCGGGGTGCTGCCAGACATGCACGGGCTCATTATGAACAGGGGCATATTATTTCACCTTGAAAAAAGCTATTAAAGCAAACTCCCTACCACCAGCAACAGTCGTGGTAAAATATTCATTCCAGGACATTCTGATGAAGATCATTCAGAGTAATGCAAGCGAATTAGCTTTCTATTCGAAATTCAAAGAGTCAACACCCGCAGGTATATACGCTTGTTTTATTTGACCAAGGATGTTTGCTGAGGTCGTGTGCCATTCGGTTGAGGGCGCAGACAGAATGCGTGTTAGCTGCATTTCACAATCTGTAGCATCTGCTGCGTCGTCCCCCTTTGCAGCCACAACACAGGGTCTGAAATAGACCGCCTGACAGAGCCCAGCCTCCCATAAACAATATCCACTCAACCGCAGTGGACATGCTGAGCACCGCTGTCGGCAGCCAACAGACGTTATCTACAGATTTGTGTGTTTGCTGGAAAAATGCTAGTGTTATCTTAGTGAATGCTGCCTTGTGGCTCGAAAATGACATATTATTGTGCAGCTAAGCTTTGAAAAGACTGTACAATAATGACATGGCATAAACCGAGCTTTTTAGCAGTACCGCATTAATTTAGATGTTCGACTACGAGATTATTGAGGTTAACCAGAATGTTTACCTAGATCTATTCCCTTTGTTAAGCTTTATATATGCATCTTTAAAGAGATGCAAGGGTGGGCAAGAAAAAACTAAATTCCCTGACTTTTTGCGACAGGTGGGGTTCAGCTTCTCATTCATTCCTGCACTCTAAAAAATGCTGGGTTATTTTTTTTACCCAAATGCTGGGTTCAGCGTGTTGGGTTATTTATATATATATATATATATATATATATATATATTTTTTTTTTTTTTTTTTTTTTTTTTTTTAACCACATGCTCTTTTTTTGTTAGTTTTTTCTTTAACCCTAATGCTGGGTTCAGCTTGTTGGGTTATTTTATTGGGTTATGTTTTAAATATTTTTTTTCTTACCCAGGTGCTGGGTAGTCTTTCTGTTACTGAGTTGCTGGGTCATTTTTAATGCTGTTTTTTTTTTTCTCCTATCAAACTGCTGAATTTAAGCTTTCAGATGAAATAAGCAAGCCACTGAGTTACAGTCAGATTTTAGAGCGCTTTTAGAGTTCTCTACCAGAGAGAGCAGGTTTCAGCCCCGCTTCTGACGATTTGGTGCACTTCTTTAGTGAAATAAAGGTCTGTGTACATTTTAATTCATGTACAAAGCCAGCAATATAATAATTTTTAAACAATTGATGACCCAGCATGTGGTCTGTCCAATATTTACCCCAGCGCTGGGTTGCCAAATAACCCAAGCTGGGATGTTTTTAACCCAGCAATTTTTTAGAGTGTGTGGTATCTGTAAACAGCGATGAAGTGTTTGCCCAAATATGACTAAAATTGAATGATGTCAAGACTGTAATGTGTCGTAATTAATGGACAAGTGATCCAAGTTGACTGTTACACTTTACAGACAATATCTGGTTTTAAAAATACTAGCAGTATTTTTTGGCTTTGTTTCATCCAACATAAAGCATTGCCTCGATAGCCATCAAAATATCTCTTTTGTAATTTATGGTTAAATGCACAGAAAAAATCCCAGATCCCAGTTTTTTATGGTCATTTTTCAAGTCTTTTACATTTAAAATTTTATTTAGTTTTTTGTTTTTTTTAAACATAATTAATCAAGCAGTTGTTTTAATGTATGCTGTGTGAACATCCTTTGGAAAAAGTGTCTCATTTGGTCTGGTGGAAGTCCTTAAAGGGACAGTTCAACCAAAATGATTTCACCCTATTACTCTGAATCTTTTTTTCTGTGGAAAATGTGTTTGTTTGCTCAAAGAGGAAAGTCAGTCATTTATGTTTAGTGAGGATAAGCAAATAATGACAGAGCATTCATTTTTGCCTGAACTATCTCTTTAAGAGAGATTAGTACACTAGTCAACCGGCCAACTAATCAGGTCTGCACGTCCCTACTACAAGCAGCATATTTTATCATGTGAATGCTTCTGATATTACACAATTGGACATCTACTTTTCATCTAAAAAAAGGTAAATTGTGAGTAGCTAATATTAATGGACATGTCATCAAACCTGTCTAGCGATTTGATTGCTCTGTAACAGAAGAACCTTTCAGAAACCTTTCTTTAATATCTTTTCCCAGTCAAAACAACTGTCATTGTCAAAGCAAATCCAAATAGACAGACAATAAATATCATGACAACTCACTACATTATTTAAATAGTCTAGTTGAGCTCCAGTTTCTGACACTGATATGCAGATGCGGACAGTAACAAAGGAATATTAAACAATCCTGAAGTCAGATCAACAGTAAATCAGCATTAAACATGGAAATCGAACCTCTGAAAGCACGATGTGTTAAAACTTAATCTTCTGGTCGATTTAAGTACACCTGCCCAGAACAAAACTGTTCAGAGGAGGTTAAAGGAGAAAAACCAATCTGTAAAGACGATGGTCCATTTGTCTCTACAGGCCACTGTTATACATTCCTATTAAAATGCAGGCATTAAAATGTCGACTTTCTCTAAGGAGACAAATTGTCGAGCTGTCTGTTTGAGACAAGGTAAGCGCTTGTGTTTCTGGAGTGGGCCACTTGAAGTGGCTTTGATTAATGGCAGGCCAGAGCTGAGCTGCTAGAGTACCTTTCCCACTGAGAGAGCAATTCAGGGGCTGATGTGTGCAATCGGATACTAGAGCACTGCCAAATTACCAATGAGGCAGCTTTAAAGGATGTCTTCCCCAAAGCAGGGTGAGAAAACCGTATGAAGCATGAATGAGAAAACACTTCACACCAACCCACAAACAAATGTCCATTTATCAAGATACACCAACTGGAACCGTGACACAAATGATCGTATTTATGTGTAACGGTACATGTAAGGAACTCAAAACAGCAGGTACTGTATGACAGGACATTGCACAAGTAATATAAAAGGACATTAACGCACAGGCTACAACTTTTTACACTGTAAAAAAGGCCCACTGTCTGCAGGGACATTATATTTTTCTAATTATTTTCACCTCAATTATTTGTGACACCCCTCTCTCTCGTTATAGCAGAAAGTAAATTTTTTTGTTTAGGCTTCCCCCACAAAGTCTGCATAGTTGGTACGTTCCACATGTACGTTCCGCGAAATGAATGTAGCGTCACAGGAAGTATCGGCGGGCCCAGGCTAAGTAAACACTGCACATTCTCAACAAGTATGCTTTAAGCAGTGTTTTAGTCAATTAGTGTGCTACACTCTAAGAAAAGTCTGTACAAAAGGGATGTACGTCTACTATGTTCAGATGAATTAATTTAACATATTTTTATGTAATTTTTACGTGTTAAGTGTTTTACCTGCATATTAAATTACACTTTTCAAGTTACAGGGTTACAATGGCTAAAAGATAATGCCCTGGATTTTTTTCTTACAGTGTACTAACTGATCAACAATCGCAGGTACTAGAAAACAAATTGTATCATTGTATCCCAATAATTCAGTTTTTTTTATTATTAAACTGAGCATTTGCAAATAACGGCTAGATTAAATCTTTGATTTCCTCTTTTTGTGAAACTTGAATGGAAAATGTGTGCCTTTTTATTGTCTGAGTATCTTCAAAAGTTGACAAATACATTTAAAAAAATGCTAAATTTGTTGCTAGGTGCTTTTGGAAGAAAAGGATGCTAGGGTAGTCAGAAAAAAACAATACAGTTGCTAAGTTGGCCACACCGCTGTACCTTGAGCATCAAAAAGCTTCAATATCTAATGCGTTGGGAGTGAGAATATGTTTTTATGTAATGGCTATAATTTTGCTGTTCGGAATGCGGGTCCCAACTGCCGATAAAAACATCACAATAATCTACAAAAAAAAAATCACATAACTACATAAGTCCCTCAAACAACATCTTTTGAAATTAAATACTGTGTGTTTGAAAGAAACAAATTCATCATTGAGGTATTTTACATACTACTTTTTAATAACTCTTGAGCCGTGATTACTTGTGTAGATTGTTATGATGTTTTGATTAACAATTTGGACTTTCAATCTGATGGCATCCACACACTGCAGAGGAACTATTTAGTGAGCAAGAAATGTAATACTAATTTTACTGCCAACGCTAAAGTAAGCATAAGTGATAGTTTAATTAGTATAGTAAATAGTTTAATTCTCATCAATATACATTACCGTCACTATGTTCTCCTACCTGATAATGTTCAGTGCTTTGCCACAATCTGTATTGTTAAAAGCGCTATATAAATAAAAGTGGCTTGACTTGACCTGATAGTAATACTTGCCTTAAATACTAATAATAATCCAGCAAAATTTGTCACAGGCTGCATATATAGAATATTAAACCCATGTTTGGCAGCGGGTTCAGTCACATTCTTCTTCGCAAGGCTAGAGAGAGAAACTGGAAAGATCTTCTGCAAATTGGGAAGTGTTCAATTTACCCGTGCAGTGGATGCTCAATGACCTGATGGCATTGTGTGAGCGAGGCCAGTGCCTTTATGACAGCACGAGTACATCCTCACAGCTGACTGTTTCCCTGAGGCTCTGTTGGAAGATTGCTGCTGGTAATTTCACCGAGTTCTGTGTAGAAAGCTGTTGTGCAGGTAGGAAAAGCTGCCAAATGTTGTCTGGGAACATGGTGTAACAACAGTGTGATGGTTGCCATGGATGATTTCATACTGAAATTCTGAAATCACAGACTTTTTGCAAATATTATTCTTTTCATTTTGATTCCAGGTAAGGTTATGTGCTTTACTCAAGGTCAATGTGACACTACACAAACAAGTACCATGGCAGGCCTACAGTAGCCAATCATTTTTGTTAAGCAATGCACCGCTCAGATTTGACTCAGTGGCCTTGATACAAAATTAAATATTTAAACTTATCTGGATTTCTTCTAAACTTTACACAACAAACAACAGTTTTACTTAGTAACAAGGGGTTACTTAGTACAATGGTAGATCTATCTACAGTATCTATCTATCTCCTACTTACCTACCTAGATAGATAGATAGATAGATAATCGTAAACATAGAATAATTATCCAAAAAATATCTTCTACTCCGTGAAATACAAGATTAGTTATATTTACTCTCTATTTTAAAATACTATTTAGCCTGTCTTGAATTGAAGGTGAAATCAAAAATCATCAATTATCATTTACACAAAAATGGTAGCCAAAATTCTGAGTATTTCTGCATTTTCTTCAAGTTTATCTACACTATGATTAGTGTGTTGCTATACTTGAATAAAGCAGCCAATACAGACACTTCCAAGGGAAAGGGCTGGATGTAAACTTTGACTCTTTCTCTCAGTGAGCCGACCACAGCTCTGGCACAAGAGCCACATTACTGGATGGAATTAGTGTGAAATGCAGGCTACCGGTCATCATCCAAAGATTAAACTAACCTTTTATTTTGATCAGGAGTTTGGGTTACAAGTGAACTGACAGCAAAACACATGGCCGAGCCAACGAGATCAAAGGTTTGAGACGCATTGTTTGTATTTAGGCATATTACGCTAGAGTTTAGGAACTGTGACAAAAGTCACTGTTTTCAGCTGAATCTCAGAGTCGCCAATCAATAAGCCACCCAACCCCCAAAGCTACAGCCAGGGCTACCAAAACAGGCGCGCACACACTCAAATGCACAAAAGAGGGTTTGAACAGAAGAACAATGTGAGAAAGAGAAGAAAAAACACCCTCAGGGCGTCAAAGGTCAGAAGTTTGACCCGACCCTAAAGAGTTGACCTGTATAGCCGTGATAAGGGCTGAAAGAGTTCTGTCTTTGCCTGATAGCAGGCTTTGGGGTGAAAAGATACTAGAGGGCTTAAAGTCTTGACCAACTGGATTCCAGAGGTCCATGGAGATGACAGAGGTTTAAAGATCACTGGGTGGCCGCAGTCTTGTGGGACAGGAAGGGCTTGAAGCGCTAATGAAGCTTGACCAGGGCAATGCTCTCTGAAAACATATCTTCTCCGGAGGCTGGGTTATCCATTAATAGGCTCAATGTGTTTTTTCTTTGGCCCTTTCCACACTGTGGATCATTATAAATGTCACGCTAATCTTTCAGTGAATTCATGATCTATCACCAGATCTTTACAAATCTATTATTTATTTAATACACACATATCAATAAATTTTAGCATAAATCTAACTAATCGGAGAAAGGTTTAGTTTAGCTTCCCAAGTAAACACATTATATAAACCAAAATACATATATAAACATAAATCTAACAAATCTCAGATACTGTATTTGTTTAAATAAACTATCCTATAACTATAAAAAAAAACATTACAGGAAAAAAAGCATTACAGGAAAACTAAAATATGGATTTAAAAAAGGTCAAAATGTAGTTTAACATACAACATGTGTTTTTTACTCTAGATTTAAATTAAATGGTTTTATTCATTAGAAATTAAATAAACAAACAACTGGATAATACTGTATAAGGCACCTTAACAAACACATTGTTAAGGATCAGAACAGATAAAAATAAATAACTTATTGTTCATTTTTTTTGTTTGTTATTGTTAGAAGCTAAGATCTCAACATAGATGGCATAAACTGCACAGATGACATTATCTGCAATAATCACAATCAGGTCTTCCAAACTTCCTGTTCAGAAGGGGCATATACAGTGTCCTCCCAGGAGACTACTGGTATGTAGTTAGGGCTGCTGTTGTAGTTAACCAAAGGATAAAGGGAGAGGCTGAGTAAACAAAAGATCTCCTGAAGCAACAGTTGAGAAGACAATAGATGAGCTCTGAAAGACACTCATTATCTCTGTGCTTCAGTCTCTTTGCTATTAAAGCGCTCAATGTATACGCTATCATTCAAAAGTTTGGGGCTGGAAGTTTTTGAAAGGAGTTTCATATGTTCACCAAGGTTCATTAATTTCACACAGTAAAAACGGTGGATTTTCTTCTATTTAAAATAACAGCTCAATCCTGTGATAGCAAAGGTGAATTTTCAGGATAATTTCTCCAGTCTTCACATGATTCTCCACAAAAAATTTCATACAAATCATATGCCGACTTGCAGCTGAAGAAACAGTTGTGCTGCTTAATATTTCTGTGGAAACTGATACAGCTTAATATAAGGAATGTTTAATATAAGAAAACAAATCTGTGAAGGATAGACTTACGAATGTCAAATGGAACACGCTGTAAAAAGCTCCTGGATCACAACTTTCAAAACATCTTTCTTTTATGTGGTTTTTGTCTACTAAAGAAGAACTGAGCAATTGGTACGTTGTGAAGCAATAGCACAGTCTGAATACACTGTATTTCTATCGCTCACAGTCTGCTTTTCATTCCTGTCAGAAAGTAAATAAGGCACTAGCCGGACTGAGGTCTGCAAAAAGATCAAAGTAATAATGAAGTAGAAATCTTTTGCAACAATACGAATGCTTTTACTCTCACTTCTGATCCAAAAGGTCTTTTACATATTTTGATTTTGGGAGTCCTCAACAACAGGTTGACATGCATGCAAGGTTAAAAAAGCATTTATTTTTACCCTATTTGCTCGATTCTTTCAATTATTAATTTTTTCCACATTTTTCTTTGCGTGATTTTAATCTGCGGTGACTGATCGATTTCATTAAAAGCAATGTTTGTGAGCTTTTAAGGCTTTAAAAGCGACACCTAGTGGCAAATAATGATTTTGCATTTTCTTTCAGACCAACGCTAACATCAAGTTTTCCCAGGTTTGCGGGTGCAACAAGTGGGTGGCCAATATGCCAATGTTTCTTCTTCAACACATCAAAACGAAATGATTAGATGCTTCAGAGTCGACACTTTCTTTCGAGAGACAAACAAATCATACACAGAGCACTTTCAGATTTAAAACTTGGCTGAATTATTATTATTATTAATTTTTTGCTCAATAAGTGATTACACACACAAAGCCATTTTCAAAAATCCATAACAGGGGCACTTGATGGTTTACACAAAATATTAAGCAGCACAACAATTTCCAACGCCGATAATAAGAAATTAGCTTATTAAAATGATTACTAAAGCATTGAGTGACACTGAAGCCCGAAGTGACGATCCTAAAAAATCAGCTTTGCCATGCAGTGAAGTAATTTTATACAGCTTTGCAAGCTACAGGAAGTAGATCTATTAGCTCTATTTCCTGTCTTTCTTGACGTTTCTCTGTCTCTCAATCTCTCTCTGTGTGCTCTGTAACAAAAGATCTAATTAGAGCCGTGAGCGGCGGGCCAATGCAAGTGCTCTAGGATCTCCCACTTCCAGGGATTCCTAAGCAGCGGAGCTGATCTGCTTCCCCAGAGCCCCTGCACGCATCAGTCGTCTCCTTGCCGCCCACGGTGGATTGTGAGTACACATCAACGGCAGATTAAATCCACTCAGTGGAAAGCAGCGCATTCCTCGGCTTGACCACAGGGCACAAATGACATGCATGACAGGACCGAGACAGGGCACAACGGTTCGCAGAGGTCTTAATCCAAAGGAGAGTGTGTCTGTTGCACGACTGTTGTGACGTCAACTGCTATTGCTTTTATTTCCCGGATGCTTGTGTTTAAACTCATTGTAAAGGACTGGGAATGCTTTGGTGGGTGCGTTTGGGTTAAGATTCACGACTTTGAGAGCTACTCGCAATTGGGGCAAAAGTTAACTGTTATTGGTATTGGGTCGCCTCACCATGACCACAATGACCCCATGGGGCCCCAGGGCTTTCATAACGTACTGTGTGCAAGTCAGATGTCGGCGGATCTTAACATCTGTCACTGTTCACAAACCAGAAAAGGGCAAGCTGAGTTTATGAACAAATATAAGTGACTGGCTAACCTACTGACCTACTGTCTGGATGCGGTTACTGTACAGCCATCTCAACTTTGTTACCAATAAAATGTTTATGAATTTTTAAAATTTCGTAAAAATGTATATATATATATACATATATATATATTGTAAAAAAAATTACAATATTATGCCAAACTACTGTTAAAAAAAATCACTGTATAGTAATGAAATTTTACACATTTATTAATAGATCGGAACAAAAGCGAAGCATCATGTGTTTTCTAGCACCACACCGGAATGGAGAACATCTGATAGGATGTGTTCGTCAGGCCTCAGACAGGAAACCCGGGTCGGTGTCACTGGGTTCAGGATTTGTGGGAATGAATGAAAGAGTATCAGGTGTGCCGCAATACACACAACGTGTGGCCACTTTATCTGTGTCTGACAGAAGGCTAAAGTCACTATCAGACCATCTTCACCACAGAGACTAAGGAGAGCGGTGCGGGGTTATCTTCCACTCTGATAAAAACAGATAAAGCTCAACCTACTGTTTGAGAGTCCAAGTTTAAACTCTATGACCATCAGTCAAGCCCAAACCAATAAAAACTGAAATAACGATGGCCTTTGGTTGGCGAAAAAATGGATTTCATATGTCAACTTCAGCAATAAATATTTTATTTTGACATATGGCATGACATCCAGTTGGTTGTCCACTAAGGGAAAGTGAGAGGATGTTCTGTGCGAAAACAAAAATTCACAAAAATGCCTGATTTTGTTAATATTTATTGGTTATTTGACCTTTAAAAAATAGCATTTCTAATCCATCTGTCAATCTGAGCAAAGCTGCTGCTGGCCGATCATTCTGACAGTGTCAAAAGCCAGAGGTTAGGGAGGAAAGGTCAGGGTCAAACTACACTAAGCAGTCCTTCTTTTCTGCACAGAAAGACCTTGTCCTTCCACAAGCCAAATAAAGGCTTGGTGTATAGGGCTGGCAGATGTTTCTAACCCGCTCTCAAAAAGCCTGAGAAAGTACATTAAGAGAAAGTTCACCCAAAAAGGAAAAATCTGTCATCATTTATTCACCCTCATTTTATTTTACACTATGGCTTTCTTTCTTTTAAAAACACAAAAGCGCTAAATTTAAGCGTATGCATTTTTTCATGCCTTTGCGTTACTTTTCTATTACTTTTCTATGTAAACCTGTGCTGGAGTGGACATGTTTTAAGCTAGGTTTTTGGCATGGCTTTTTTTACAATGCATTGCACAGTTATGAAAAACGTTTTTTGGCATCCTGCATTATTTCCCATTTCACTGCTTGCATCTCACGCTTTTTAACATGCTCGCTAGATGAACATCTTTCACAAATGTGCTTACATCTCACACCTTTAGCGTAACTGGAGGAAAACAAAGCTAGAGGTGTTTCGTTTAGCCTGGCAGGAAAATATGCTAACCTACAGAAAAGCA
>JAUMHG010000059.1:7044712-7067440 GCA_032359395.1 Enteromius anoplus
TATATATATACACATATATAATGTATTTTTAACATTTTTCGAATATTTTATACATTTTATTATAAAGTCATGCAGCTAAATAGACACTAAATTAAATTAATATAAATTAATACAAGAAAAAAGACAATTCATCACAAAAGAGTTGTTGTTTTTTAAATTATATTCATTATAACCTGTCAAATAAGTAAAAAGGATGCTATTTCATAATATTCAAGCTTCACTAAAACTATTAGTCTGGCAGAAAGGGAAGATTCTGTACCAGAAGTTTACAGTCAGGAGGGAACATATTTGTTGAAAGAATGTGCAAAATGCATTCACATTAAATAAATCCCCATTGTGATTGGAGCAGTTATGAAATATGCTTGTACTAACATTGTAGCTCCGAGATGTACACAGTTCATTAACAAACAGCAGAATAATGCATGAGTTCTTATAAAATATTCAGTTAAGAGGTTATGAAATGGCAAATATGATTAAATAAACAGAAAATTTGCACACAAGTTGCCAAAATGGTTATTTTGAGTAAGTACAAGCTCAAATGTTACTCCAAATAAATAAAAAATATGTGAATTGTAGTGGAGAAGTGCTACATTAAAGCACTGCAAAATGTTGCAGACTTCTAACACGCCAACATCCAAGCTGTTATCAACTTTATCGTTCATTATCACAGTACAAGAAATAAAAACAGTCAAGATCTAGTCAGGAGGTGATGTGGTCTCATTGGCATGCTGTGAGGAGTGCGCTTCTGTACTCCGAGGTGTGAGTTAGACAAACAGCCTTTGGATGTGGGCCATTCACAGCCTAGTATGCCAGAGAGAGCGGCGATTCAGCCCTCCTACGTCCAGAGGGCCGTCTCAGAGTGTTAATGAGAGAGAGATACAGCGAGGGACAGACTAAAGTCTCTCCGCATTAAGAAGCACCAGATGCTTGTTACATTACAAGTGAAGCAGTGAAGCCCAGCTGTGGCCCTGGCACGCCTGACTAGACCGCAACCCCCAGCTTCTGGGTAGCCGCAGCACACTAGGCAGGGTTCGTAAACAAGAAGTGATTCTCCATCAGAAGATGCACTGGGGTACTGCCCTGCTGCTAAAGCTGAGGGTTAGCCTGGTCACAGGTGGATGGAGGCCAAGTAAATAACAATAAAGAGACAGTGACTCAGAGTGTACCTGCATGGGAATGCAAGAGGTCTGCTGATTCTTTTGTTAAAGTGATACCACGTGCTTTGCAAAGTCAACTGACCGTGCAAGATTAATTATAGCTTTTTTTCCAAGAAGCAATGCTGATTTTGTTGAACATGCAAAAGGTCAAGCCTGTATAAAATAATTATTTCATATAAAACAGGGAAAATGGGGCCAATATTAGAAATGTAAGTAATTTTATTAATTTGCGATTTTCTTTTCTTTTCTATTCTTTTCTGCATTTATTTGAATATATATATGTGTGTGTGTATTATTATATATCTATATATAAGTTATTATGTGTTTTTATATATAACATATCCTAAGATATGTCTTTATTTTTTAAATATTTTATATATAGGCCTATATATATATTTATATATTTGGTACTTTACACTTTAACACAATACTTTTACATACAGTCTTTTACAGTAAAACAATGTAAAAGTAAAACAACGACACTTTTTTTTGGTCAATTAAAAAAATAACTAAGCATTTATTGAATAATTGTCTCCAAGCTTGTTTGTAATCAAATTGCCCTTCTGTCTCCCCTACTTTACATATTTGGCTACATCGAAAACAGCTCAAATGGCCAGCTCTGATATCGGTGTCTCGCACTAATCTTATGTTATAGAAATATGGCTTAAAAAAATCCCATATGAACACGCCAAATGTTTTGTCCGTTTGTTTCGTGATCTGCCATGTAGCATGACTCACTGTCTATCATGCAGCGTAAGTGATGGCCCACACTGCATTCACATGTTTGGTGTCATTACAGCTCTGAGTCAGCTGGTAAAATCAGTGAGCTTGAGCCTGGCAGCGAGGGTGAACACAGAGAAGGAGGGATGGAAGGAGAGGAGGAGGGAGGGACTGACGGATGGTGGTTACCTGTGGTTGCTGCAGGCTCAGATAAAGTCCTGAAGGTCAGAGTTCCGGGCTTGGATTTGCCCTGCTGGTTCTCTGCCACCACGAACACATCATACTCGGTGTCCCACTCCAGCCCGATCAGCATTACGTACTCGCTCACATTGGGCAGACGGATCTCGGGCTTCCAGTCAGAGTCTTCCCTCTGTGTACAATGGACAAAAATTAAACACGCAACCAAAATAAAAAGGATCACTTAAAATATTTTCATATTTGGATACTCACAGCTTTATATCTGACCAAATAATGGGTGATTGGTGACCCTCCGTCATCTTGTTTGGTCCATTTCACTTTGAGAGAATTGCCTTTGGTTACTATCCCCTCTAGTATAGGAGGACTTGGTTCTCCTACAACAACAAACCAGTTACAATAATGTAAGACAAAAAACACGGTAACTTTAAGGAGCAGTTCACCAAAAAAAAAAAATGTCACCAATTACAGTACTTATTCTCATTCCATTACAAACCTGTAAATCTTTTTTTTTATCTTTGAAACCAAAATCATCCACCAAATCTGTACATCAAACAAGTTTCTGTTTGGATAATATAGGATGTGCTCTATGCTTTTAGATCCAGTGCTTTCAAAAAAGTTTTAAACACCCTTTACTTTACTTTTTTTCTTAAATGTTATGTTGCAGCCTGATACTAAAGTTGTTAAAATTCATATCTGTGTCAATAATCTACACTCTGTACCTTATAATCAAAGTGAAATCAGAATTTTAATCAACTTAATTTACCAACCAAGGTGTAGAAACATCTTAGCATGATCTAGAGAAATGGAAGTAACCTGATCTAAAGTTCTTGCGTTGATGGTTTGAATACTTATGTAAACGTGATATTTTAGTTTTTCTTTTTAATAAATTTACAGACATTTCTAAAATTACGTTTTCACTTGGTCATTACGAGATATGGAGTGTATATTAATGAAGAAAAAAAGTGTATTTAAACAATTGTAATATCAGGCTACAACCTAACGCAACTGAAAAAAGTGAAGGGGTTCTGAATACTTTCTGTATGAATAAAAGTCTAATTAAAATATGTCACTTCAGATAACTTTCTTTAAACTATTTGATTCAAATGAACCACTTTAAGTTTAAAAGTTTGGGCAGTGTGGACTTGCAATGGAAGGGCAAATCTCTCAAGTTTTACTAAACAAATCTTCATTCGTGTTTTGACGATGAACAAAAGCCTTATAGGTTTGGAATGACAAAGATGAATAAATTATGACAGACCCATTTTTAGATGAACTATCCCCTTAAAAATGAAGATGTGTAAACGGAAAAAAGGTCCAAACAAGAAATGAAAATCAGAATTAAATATTGGCATTATTATGTGCAGTGACAGGTTGATAAATAAGGTGATATTTGGCTGTTTTTAGATTTTTGGCATTGACTGATAATATTATGAATTACAGCATGTTGAATAACATAAGTGTGAAAAAGCACAAACAAATAAAATATGGTTTTCCAACAGGTTCCTTTAAACAGTCCTCCATCTGTTATTGTTCAAATAACCAGGCAGTCACTTCAAATAACTAATAAAAAAGCAATAGAATGTTCAATAAATCTTCAAAATCAGTTTTTTTATCCAATTCTATTACATTATTAATATAAAAAAGCTTTAAAAATTATCAGCATTACACTATTGGCCATCAAGATCTGTAGATATCAGTTCTGGCCAATGAAATGCCAGTCAACCACTAATTTTTTGCATTAAGAAGTTGGCAATTTTCCAACACCTATATTTCTTAGCCTCCTACACGCCAGTGATTCCATATAGGCGTGTAATAGAATAATACGGCACATGCTGCTTGGCTGTGGCTCTTTAGATGAGTAGGCTGATATCTGGAGGTCACAGTGAACTGTGAACATCCCTATAGAGCAGTCATGTGTATTAGCGCACTGTGAATTGGGAATATTTCTACAGTGCTGTTCACTGAGCCCTCTCCTTCACGGGCCATCATGATCCATTTCATTTTAATGACCAGCGAATGCTCGTTTGATTCACTACATTAGTTTGAAGCCGCAGAGTGACACGTAACAACACTACAGGCAGAAGATACGCGTGTACGCCGCGGATGGAAAAATGAAGGCATTTACTCTCATTAAGGCAGTAATTAGCTATTAGCCTGTACGAGAGAGATGCTTTCATTCACACAGTCTTAATTTACAAGTATGTTTCTTTCATTTTGTTTGTACTTCTTGTTTAGTCTGAGAGTAATCACTGTCATATAAATTTTGTATTTGCAAGTAGTGTAATGATCAACTCTCTATGGATCTTCTCCTACAAAACACTATCGTCACTGCAAAAGCTGTATGCGATGTGATAAAATCCAGTAATTAATCTTAATGTGTTCTGAGGTCATTAAAGTGCAGCACATAAAATGACAGAAGCCCCTCTAACTGATGCGAGGAGCTCCAATCCCAAACAATCACCTCAATTAACAAGCAGCTATTCTACTCCACTGACAGTTTAAAGGGTCATCAATAAACGCTCATCTCTTAAATAATGAAAGTGCAGCACTGCATGATTAATACCATCCTCCTTGGCCATCTGTCCCTACAGGATACAGTGAATGGAATTATTATATACACAAGGGAGCAAACAGCAGTAAATTAAATGAGACTAAAAATAAGACTTTTACACGTTTGCAAATGAACTTGCATGTTCATTATCTTAATGGCAGCTATGCTGAGATATTCTGGGGGGAATTCACCAAGAATGAATTGCGCCTTTTATTTGCACATACTGACTGCGTTGTTTTGGCAAAAGATTCGCTAAAGGCGTTATGCAAATTAGGTAATATTTCAAACACGCCTCAAAATGGCCTAATTTGCAGGTTGCTAGTGAGTACTAGGTTGGAGAATAGGGCTTTCAATTTGATCAGTTGAGGAGAAAGTTGAGGCCTTTATAAAGTTTTTTAAAACTTGTTTCACATTCAAGAAAAAAGAATGTAAACTGTAAAACATATTCATTGAAATATATTTTCTTCATTGCATTCAAATTGAAATTCTGCACCCAGTTTGACATCTTACTTCAAATTCTATAATCAGTCAATTCTTTTTAAACTTGTAATCCATCATGACCCTTATTTACATAGAAAAGAGGCATGAAAAAAATCTAGATAATTAAATGAATAATTCACCCAAAAATAAAAATTTAAATAAATAAATAAATAAAAAGACATAGGCTACACTTTCCTGCCGGGTTTAGCTCTAACCCTAATCAAACACACCTGTGCATGCTAATCAAGGTCATCAGGATCATTAAAAAATCACAGGTAGTTTATTTTTTGTATTTTGCGAGTCAGATTTTGAGGTCTAATACATAATAAATTAGGTTTGAAACTTGCTTTGCGGCTGTTAAAAAATGTTCTCATGTGACCTATTGGATCAGTTATGGGTTAGTAAAGTCGCTTATCTATTGGATGCACACTTCAAAATCTTGCTGAAAGAAGTAGGTTTTGCTACTATTTTATGTGTACTTCTCAGCTCACATACAGTTTTTCCCGGAAGAATTGTAACTAACACATTGGGTTGTGGGGTATGTTTTTATGAAAAATTTGGTCACATGGATTTTCAATGCATGGACAAGAATGATGAGAGAATATGAAAAATATTGGTATTTGTATGTAAAAAGCCCAGTTAAAACCATGCACAATAACAATAAAGATACAGTATAATGTAGCTCTAAAAATCATTGTCAGTATTAAAGAACAGCAGAGTCCACAATAAAGGCACAGAGAAGCAATATTGGAATCCTTTTCAGAATACTTTTTTCCAGCTGATGAACGATAGAAACATTGACAACCGATCAGAATCATTCCTGCTTTTACGCACTTGAGCTTAGAATAAACAGACAATATCGTTCACTGGTAATATCGTTGTCTTTATTGTTATCTTTATAGCTATCATGCTTGGTGCGAACAGGCCTTTATGAGGGTGACTTAATCACAGAATAAAGATTTTTGGGTGAACTATTACTTTAAATGTACATGGCACTATTTACCTGCGTGAATATGACATAAATGGTGCAACTGTTTTTTTTAAATAAATTTGCCCCTTTTCATCTTACAAAAACAGACCAATATACTCCAATCATAGAAACATTGTAAAGCCTGTCTCATTAGTCAAGGTGTGCAAGTAAAATAAGCAACTGCGCAATGAAAAGAAAGTCGCAAAATTCACCATATGATTCACATGCAGGCAAAAACAACCGGAACATCAAAGGAGTAACTTTGGAGAGGAGAGGAGGACCCCTCTAAAAGGTTCAAAGGTGAGTTGAAAGGAAATACGGTACTGTGAAAGTTACTGAAACATGCTTGAAACCGGAGAATAAATAAACCATTGAGATCAACCACTCGCAGCGTCTGCTGTAGCATTTTTTAGGGCTTTCCTAATTTGGATATAATTGTACACTGGTAGCAGCATATCCAAAGCAGCACAGGATGAAAGGACGTCAGTGTAAACCCGCTGCTTGTCAAAATGTTTAGACTGAACATAAAAGAGTGAGATCGTCGTACCCAGCGATTGCTCTGGGGAACTGTTTTTCAGCTCCAGAGCTTTTGATGTCATTTCCATGGTTGGCAGGACACGGCATCAACTTTTTTTTTTCTGATTGCATATTCACCACGGAAGATAATTTGTGCAGTGAGAGCACAGTGGTTGCTCAAGGGTAACAGTCTCCGTTAAAAATTGGGAATGGATGAATTTTCATGACCTGTCTGAGGGGATTTACTTCTAGAAATGTGACAGGAGTGAGTTATAATGGCTGCTTAGGGATGAATGCGGTGAATCCGATGCGAGTGAAGGCTAATCCATGAGAGGATGGAGCCGGGCCCGAGTGTTTACCTTCTGCTCATCAGTGTGGATGATGACATCACCAGCACCATGCAAGCCACATGACACAGTCACATCATATGCACGCACATGATTGGTTGAAAGGAAATTGGAAGAGGTTGCATGAAAGATACAAAAATACAGACACAAATGTAACTATGTGAAAAAAGAACAAGTCAAGGGTTAGAACAAACTGCAGAGAAACATAAAACCAAGCAACTCAAAATGGCTTTAAAATCACAAAGATCACAAGACTGAGCACAGAAGCAGAGACACACTGAGCAGGATTTCCTCTGAGAGATTGAGCATATGGTCTGCTTTATACACAACTGAAAGGTAGTGGCTAGAAGGGATACAGGTAAAACCCAAAGCTATCAATAAATAATATTTCCGACCTCTTACATTGGGTTTCATTAACGTCTACCCTTACCCCTAATAAATGATGCAAAAAATATATATGTAATTATATAGTAATTACTGTTGTCCAGTGTGTATCATGCTATATTGATACCCAGTAGTTGTAGCTGTTTACCCTCTAGCCTTAAAAGGGTTGGTTCACCCAAAAATGCAATTCTGTCAATAACTACTCATCCTCATGTCGTTTCAAACCCGTAAGATCTTTTTTTATCTTCGGAACATTAATTAAGATATTTTTGATGATATCAGAGAGCCATCTGACCCTCCATAGACAGCAATACAACTGAAATGAACCCAGATCCAGAAATGTAGTAAAAACACTGGTAAAACAGTCCATGTAACATCAGAGGCTCAACTTAAGTTTTGCGATGGTAGGAGAATACTTGCACAATAAAAACAAAAATAAAAACGTGATCCTTGATCACGTCTTCCGCCATTTTAGAGTGTATTAAAACGCATGCATATGGCTTCCACTACGCGTAAACAACTGCAAATTTTGTTCATGTCCATGCTTTTCTCGGGATGTAAACAAAGCAGATTACACCAAATACTTTAAGCACGCGTACAGGTTGTGATACTCCCTAAAATGGCGGAAGATGTAAGTCACGGGAGAAGAATGGTAGAGTTATGTATGTATTATGTTTTTGTTTTCTTTGCGCAAAAAAAGTATTCTGGTAGAGCTTTCTATGGAGGATAGGATGCCTCTCATCAAAAATATCTTAAATTTGTCTTCAGAAAATGATAGGTTTGGAAGGTCTTATAGGTTTGGAACGACATGAGCGTGAGTAATTAACAACAGAATTTTCCTTTTTGGGTGAACTAACCCTTTAACCCAACTGAAAATAACTCAAACTAGTTCACTTTTGCCATATTCTGAAGAAAACGTGAGCGGTGATTGTACAAAACCTGGTGTGGTGTTGCTATGCAGCTGCTTGGCTGCTGTTCTTTAGTGTGTAGTGTGTTGCTAGGGTGGTTATATGCTTATTTGGGTGTTCTTGGTTGTTGCTACTGCATTGCTGTTTGGTTGTTGAAGTGTCTTGAGTGGTTGAGCATTTCTTAGGGTGTTCTTGGTGGTTTGTTATGCGGTTGCTTGAGCGTTTTTGGTGTTTGATGTGGCATTAGTTGTTTTCTGAGTCAGTGTCGGTTGTTGCTACGCAGTTTAATTTTTTTTTTTTTTTTTTTTTTGCTTTACTGTTTGTAAGGTGTTCTTGGTGGTTAATATGCAGTTGCTATGGTGTTTTTAGTGGTTGCTATGGCACTGGTTGTGAAAGATTTTTAAGCGGTTGTCAGTGTGTTGGTTGTCAGCTTGTTGCTATGTAGATCAAATTGAGTGGTTGTTTGTGTTGCTATACTGTTTGTAAGGTGTTTTTGGTGGTTGCTATGACGTTGCTAAAGTATTCTTTGTTGTTAACACAGTGCTGCAACAGTTTGTGGGTGCTACACTTTTCCCAGGGTTTGTTAGCCTGTTGCTGTGCTTGCTAATTGGCCTGTTGCTATGCAGTGACTGTGGTGTTCTCAGTGGTTGTTAAAGTTTTGTTAAGTGTTCTGAGTAATTGTTACTGCATTGCCAGGGTGGTTTAATGGTTATTATGATATGGTTGCTGCTGCTATTTGGTTGTTGAAGTGGTCTGAGTGGTAATTGAAACCTTTCTAAACAGTCTTTAAGGTGTTCTTGGTGGTTGCTATGGCACCAGATGCTAATGTTTTCTGGGTGGTTGTTAGCCTGTTGCTATGTGCTTGCTAAGATGTCCAAAGTGGTTATTGTGTTAATAGGGTGTTTTTGTGGTTGCTAAACTGTTGGTGAGTGTTCTAATGTGGTTGTTAAGAGTATTTTCAAGCAGTTGCTTTGCCGTCCCTGCTGAAAAGCCGGTCCTTTGCTGGTCTAAGATGGTCCTTTGCTGGTTTATGCTGTTCCTTTGCATAAGTCCTTTGGTCACATGCTGGCAAAGGACCAGCATAAAGGACCAGCTTAAAACATACCTAACCACCATATGCTGTTCTTTTAAGCAGGGATTGCTGCTGTTGCGAGTGATTCCTGGTGTGTTGCTATAAAGCCACTTGCCAGGGTGTTCTTGGTGGTTGCTACAGTGTTGTTATGAGGCTGCTAAACTGTTATTTGTTGCTATGGTGTTGCTATGCAGTTGATTTTTGCTTGCTAACTTGCTGGTTGCTTGGCTTGATGCTAAAGTTAGTCCCTTTCTAAGCAGTTGCTAGGCTAATAAATAGCTCTTAGTGAAGATAAGATATATAACTTGTTGCTAAACAGTTCTTGGTGATTGCTAAGGTGTCCCTAAGAGATTGTTCTAGATGGCTGTGCAAATTTAAATGGCAAATTATGAGGTGTGTATGATATTCTGTTCTCTAGATACGGCTTGGGTGCCTTTCTTATGTTTTTTTTTTCTACCAGGTGAATTAATATTATTGCTTATTAAAATAACAGCACTGATTTTACAGCACGATTTGAGGTGTTATTTATGTTCTCAGCATGGGATAAGTTACTGAACATATTCATGTTTAATTCTTGGTGTTAAAGGTTTGCTCAAATCCTGTAAGAGCAACTGCAGTTGCTAAGAGTGACAACTGCTTTAGTAAACACTACTGATAAGTTGTCAAATCATATTTCTCAATAAAAAAAACAGAGGAAACACTGAAGTATTGATACTGTACAATACTGAAGAAACATGCATTAGTTGTTTGGACAAAGCATGTGACACTACAAGCACATCACACTGGATCTCAATCGCTAAAGAAATATTTAAAGTTACTTAACTTTAAATACTTTGTGTGTACTAACAATTGGATTAAGTGTGTGTTGCCTAAAGCTAAATACATGTGGAGGCTTTTTGCACCAAGCACAAAACTAACATATAATATCAATATGTAATATCAACTCTTTGTATTACCTTTAGAAGGTTTTTCTTAGTTTTTGTATTCAAGTTCACTTCCAGAATGACCTGATAATTTACTCACCCCCATGTTATCCAAGATGCCTTTCATTCTTTGGTCATGAAGAACTTACGTTTTTTTGAGGAAAACATTTCTGGATTTTTCTCCATATAGTGGACTTCAATGGGTGTCAGTGGGTTGAAGGTCCAAACTGCAATTTGACAGTTTCAAAGAGCTCAACCCAATCCCAACCAAGGAATAAATGTCTTAACTTGCAAAATGCTCAGCCATTTAAAAAAAAAAAAAAATATGCACAACTACTTATCTTGCACTAGCTCAACATCAAGTATTACATAGTCACGTTGGAAAAGTCACATGTGGCTAGTGCTGGACGATATGACCTAACATTAAAACCTTGGTTTATTAAGAATTTTTCCTTGATTAGTTCATTATTATCACACATATAGCCCTCATAGTTATAAAGGCGAGTCATGACCACTGTTATATTTGATCTTCCTCTCGGGAACCTGTTCTTCTGTCACTCTATGTGTTTGCATTTAAAATATTAATGGTTTAAAAAAAAAAATAGAATTCACAGCCGACTCCACCATGTCAAACTGCTACTGCAAACAAAAGCTCCAATAGGTGGCCCAAAAAACCTGAGCACAACATACTTGCAAAGATAGTTAAATGTCCTTTTCAATAAAGGTAAAACAACTATGTCAGATGATTTTGAAGAGAAAATGAGATCACAGCACACAGACAAAGAACTAACCACATGTCCTTTCCAACATGATAACATAACGTATGAGGTTGAGCTAGTGCTTACACACTTAGAGATCTTTGAAGCTATACTTAAAAAGGCAATCTGGACCTTCAGCCCACTGGCTATTAGTGAAGTGCACTACTGTATATGGAGAAGATTTCTGGAATGTTTTCCTCTTGCTTATTTTTTTTGCGACTGAATAAATGAAAGATGTGAGCATCTTGGATGACATTGGGGTGAGTAAACTACTCCTTTAATATCATACAATCATAACTATAAAGATCATCATACAGCTCCATAACAAACCTGTGTCCTCAGTGTGAAAATGAAAAATCCCATCTAGGGAGCATATGAAAAAAGAAAATGTTTACTTTTATTTTGTTTTAAGGAAAGGGCTAGCATACGGATTTATAGACCCCATAAGAACACATGACGAGCCAACTTATCTTTAATGTGTTAATGTATATCCTAATAAAACAGGAAGAAGCCTTTAGTGTATGTCACAGCCTTGTTGGTTTGATATTCCTGCTGCTAATTAGAGGCCCGGTAATATTAGAAGTACAATAAACGTATGCCTGACCTCAGCACAAAAACGGACTTAGGCCGTAAAACTCTCATTTTGATTTCTTGGGGTCTTTAAATCCTATAACCTCTAGACAAGATATGAACGAACAATAAAATAATAAGAAATATGAATGATATCAAAAGATAATGATCACAGGGGGAAATGAACACTTACTTGTATAAGAATACCCTAAAGGATCCAGTGGAAAATGAAAAAAACAAACAAATGGGAAACAAAATAGGAGAAAAACACTTAAAATGACAGGATGAGAAAAAGAAAAGTCTGAAAATGTCAAAGGGTAAAAGCTGGTAACAAGATCAGACAGCAATACTCTCTCATCACTCATACTTTACCTGTGTTAGAGTCATTACTCTCTGGACTACATCCTGGAGATTTCGGCACTAAATGGGTTTTGTTTCATGTACTGACAGGAAATAAATCCCAGTGCACAATGTGTTGAGTGTATTATGTGATAATGGCATTTCTGGAAGTCCAAAACATCACATAAACAACCACCAGGGGGAGGAAGAGGGTAGGTGTGTGTGGTGTTTATACGTGATGAGAATATTAACACAAATCAAGTGAATATTCTTGCAGTGTGCAATGTTATGATTGATTTTTATTGATGTTTGGTGTAATGTTTGCAGAATTTTGTCCTGTGTGAGAACAAGATGTTCTGTTCTTACAAGTCGGAATTCTCATAGATGAATCAATTATTGATATAAGAAATCGTTAATGTGACCAGCGTATATATGAATGTGCTTAGCAGCAATAAATCTGCCAGGATTGTATTATTTATATATAGTTATTTGCAAATGCATCAAGACCAATGTTCTCATTGCACTGAATTCCAAATATTGCATTAATATCCATTCTTTTGTGATCTATTATGCACTGGAAATATACAAAAGTTATATTCTTTTTAAAAAATAATAGAAATATTGTATCCTGGGCTGGATCTTTCCTTTATAGAACATTCATAGGCTTCTATATATGAATGATTAAAATAACCACCAGGTTTCTCTTCATGATGAATAATACATAACCTGCAAGAGGGCAAACAAAGGGTGCAAAACACTGGATAGCCAAGTGGGAACTGTTTATAGGTTGTCAAAAACTGGCAACTACATCAAACCACCCTGGTGTCGCCTAGAAAGGTGGTGCTTCAAAACTCTGAGATACGCCACAGACAGGCTAACAATTACTCTGAAGGAGCGGAGGAGAGTTCAGCTCAGTTCAGCTGAGAACAGAGTAAAGGTGGGCCAGTCAACCATATCAAGAGCTCTACATAATACTGGCCTGTACGAGAGGGAGGCACAAAAGAAGCCACTGCTCAAAAAGAAACCATGCTTGTGTGGAGTGCATAATAGTGAGTTGTAGTAATTTACTTTTAGACTAAAATGTAACTTCTTTAGTTTAATTTATACAATAAATATGTACAGTACACATACATATATTATGTAAACAAAAACTTTTATTTTGGATGTGATTAATTGTGATAAATGTTTTGACAGCATACATTTTTATACGATTTTTAAAATTTCTATTCATTTCTTTTTTATTACCGGCATACAATTTTTTTTTTAATTATCCAAATGCTGAAATTATCAAAATTTAAGTGTCACAATATCCAGCTGGAGTTCCTCGTTGTTTACACCAGAGGGCACTCCAGCCAAAACTGTGTCCAACTCACGAACTCCGTCACCCATCATGCCTCATTCCTGGACTGATCACACTCACACCTGCACCTCATTCACACACACACCTGCACCTCATCTCCACACCCACATACTGATTACACACGCACGTATAAGCCACAGCCAAACACCCACTCAGGGTCTTGTTCTCCATGTGTAACATTTCAGAGTATTTCTACCCCGTGTTTGTTATCCTGGACTGTTTTCTTGTATTTTGATTGTTTGCTGCCTGCCTAGATCCCTGCCTGACTTCTCGACCTTGATTCTGCCTTGTCTCCATTGTTCTTTTTTGCCGGTATTTGACCCTACCTGTCTGGCCTCGAATAAAGCTTGCGCATGGATCCGCATACCTCCATCCCTGTTGTTACATTAAGAGTAAATTCAAAATGTAAAATTTCATTTGATTTTAATTGATGTTTTTTTGTTCTTTTTTCAAGCAACTTTTAGTTCTAATTAATAATAATACCCTTATACAAAAATAATTATTCATTAATTGATAATAACCTTAACCTTGATATAATGTAATGCAAGACTTGTAATTCAGTAAAATGAGAGAACTGGTCAAGGGATTGAATATATGTTAATATTCAAACTACTTAAGTCATTACGCCCTATTCTTTAGCACCATGAGCACAAACTGTATATTTTAGCATTTGCGTCAGCCAAAGACTTCACACTAACTGGTGAAGAGGTGTGTGGGCCGTCACGCCACGCTGAGCTGCTGTTGATGGAACCATGTTCTCCTGAGAGAGCAACGTGATACTCACGGACATGCTCGGTCTTGAAGACCACTGACTGGCTGCTGTCGCCTTCGCCCTTGCCGTTGATGGCAGACATCTTGACTTCATAATCGGTTTCGGGTTTTAGGCCGGTGACTGTGACTGAACTCAGTCCTGCTGGGAAGCAGCGAGAAGCAGATTTAATCAAAAGCCCATTCATTAATTCATAAACAACAGCATGCATGTTAAATGGGCAACATGAAACGTTGCCACTGAACAAGAGGAAATACATTTGACATTTAATGCTATAGGTATAAAGTAGCTAAAGCATTACTTAAAGGGATATTTCACCTATTAATGACAATTTTATGGTCCTTCTTCTGCAGAAAAAAGATAACTTAAAACATTTTGGTAACCTCATAGGAATGTAGAATATGGTCATTCATATATGCTTTATATACTAATAAACAGCCATTACGTTAAAGCATGCTAATAAGCAACTAGTCATTAGTCAGAATTGGGCCCTATACGAAAGAGTTCACTTGAATTTTTTAATTATAGTATAAAAATGGTGTATAAGATTACTTATTAAATTCTTTGATTCCATGATACAAGTCCATTATTAAAGTCCACAAACCATGGGTGTTTTCGCGTTTCATGTGACAGACTCACCGTCTTTCACCTCATAGACTCGATGCACCCATTTCCCTCGGCCCACGACTCTCCACTCGGCTCGGTACTTGAGCACAGGAACTCCTCCTGTGGACTCGGGCTCCTCGAAAAGCACCTGAGCCGTGCTGGAGTACGGCTGCACTTGAGTGATGGACGGCGCCGAGGGCACATCTGCACCACAGGGGAGACACTTCACAATATGCAGTGGGACAACTACACTTTAACAGCTTATGCCCGATTATTCGGCCTGATTGTACAGCTTTGTGCTTCAGCACCACTTTTTCAAGAGGAACATTTGAGCTATTGCATTGCACTTTATTGAACAAAGTCTACAATTGCAAGTCATTTAAAAAACACCCAAACACTTGTCAATGCAATTTTCTACTGCCATAAATAACTATATTGTGTTAGTTTTGAGATCAATGCAGAGAAACAGACCAGCTGGGATCAGGATGAACTCTTTGGATTCGGTCCCAATCTCATTGGAGGCAGAACAGTTGTAGTTGCCAAAGTCGCTCTGAGACTCTGGATTGACCTGGGACGGATCAAGAGAATGAATTAACCTCTAGTCTCAGCATTTATCTTTCAAACATGCATTTTATCACTGCTGTTCCATTAGATGTATATTTACTCCTGACAGCGTTCTCCCTGTGCTAAAATATTGATAAGACTGCATAGGCTGCAGTAAGGCCCTTCAGCAACACAATCCCTATTCGGGGCCAAGCTCACCTCACGAAAACAGGTCCAGGTCACATTTCACCCCAATATCATATATAAATATAAATAAGGTAGGTAAAATATTTATAATACAGAAAATGAAGCTTGTTTTCGAAACCACTTGAGCAAATCTTTCAACTGCATACATCAACTACATGGATTCTTTCATATGAAATGTGTGACTGCTTCTCTGTCTTCAAAAACTAACCATAGCATGAGCAAATAACATTTGAGCTTGTGCTGTAAGGGAAATAAACATTATACTGGTTAGACCTATACATTTCCTTCACTTAAGAACTGGTATTGTCATGTTATTGATATATTATGCTAGGTTAAAACAGGTTTTATTTTATGTTTTCTTTTTTTTTTTATCCTTTTGTTTCATGCTTTCATCATTTGAGTGATATATTAATTAATTTTATGTGCTTTTGTAATTTCAATTCTAGCTCAGTTTTTTAGGAATGCTGTCAAATGATTAATCGCAATTCATCACATCCAAAATAAATGTTTTGTTCACATAATATATGTATGTGTACTGTGTATTATGTATATGCATTGGTTTCATTAGAATCAATCTCATTTACAACAACAACAAAAAAAAGGATAGTAATTGTTGCGGTTGTGAATGACTACTTTGTAACAAATCACTTGAGTGAATGATTCAAATGACTCATTCATACAGTAGCATGCATACAAGACACGTTTAACCTACTACTGGCATAATGAACCTGTACAAATGGTCACAGAGGAAATCAGTATGTGAATCAGGACGAATCCGTTTTGTAAACCGATTTCTGTCACTGGGATGAATGATATGAGTAATGACGAGGCAAAAATAAATAATAATAATAATTAACTGTCCCTAAACAGGCTTAAAATCAAATATAACCTAATATAATAAAATATATAATAAGAAGATCTGTGGTTTGGATAATGTATAATGGATGTATAATATTTATTATAATATAATACAGGATTTTCAGTTTGGATAATGTATGGATGTTAAATAAAATAAAATATAATTAGTGCTATCGAATGATTAATCATGATTAATCACATCCAAAATAAAACCTTTTGTTTACACAGGGTATGTGTGTATACTGTGTTTAAAAATAATATAATGTAATGTAATGTGATGTAATATAATATAATTAAAATATACCATAATAGAATATAAAGAAAATGTAGAATAAGGGCATTAATATGTGCTTAATTAAGAACCTAAGTACTAATAAATGGCTAATATTCTAGAAATATGCATGCTAATAAGAAACTAATAGGTGGAACCATAGAATAATGTGTTTCGAATATCTTTCTTTTTATTTAGGGGTACTATCTAACTAGTACACATTATTTGTCCAGTTTTCTAAGATCTACGCATCTGGGTTGATGTGAATGTTTATGCTCTTTGGAAGGCGTCTGTGTGGGCTGTACCTCCAGGTAGCTGGCGGAAGGCGTGTTGTAGATCTTGATATTGGAGGTGTTAGCGTTAGGCAGCTGGAAGCCGTCTCGCTGCCACGTAATAGACACATCGCTGGGGTGAGCCAGCACTTCACAGCTGATGTTGGCCGGGTTGCCCTCCCACGTGTACACCGTTACTGAGCCCAAGATTTTCGGGGCGTCTGTGATGAGAGGCAAAGCATATAGAAAAGAAAATAAACAAACCTGCTGCTACCGCTGACCCTTCATCTACCTACCACCCATCTACATCTGCCAAGGAAGAACAAAGTCTTCTCTCTCATTACCGCTGATGACTTTATTCTAAGGATAAGCTGGTTAAAGATCAAAATGTCCTGGGCTAAAACACAGAGAGCTGAAAACACTGAGCTCTGTGATGTTGAACACATCTGTTCACGGCAGTGCATAAAAGCCAATCACGCTTCACTGGCTTCAAAAGGCCCCTCCTCTGAGCAGCGTCCCTGAATAGCATGCTGGGGGGAGACTTCAGGCACGATGCTCATGTGACTTGCGCGTTCGGGCCCACGTTCCCTCACAGACTGCGTGCGAATAGCTCCAGGCCCGCTGAGATACTGTTCTCACATTCATCAGAGCTTCAGATGTCATTAGTCCCATCACAACAATACACGACTGGTACAAATGCACTAAACATGCGAAGAGGGAGGCTGGTATTTTCACAGCATACGCCGGCACTAATGTGAAAACAAATACAAACAGGCGCAGTGGGGGGAGCACGATGAGAGCGAAAATGGGCAGTAATGTTTTGCTTGCTATCAATTGTAATTACCAGACTGAGGGAAGAAAGCAATAAAAGAATCGGAATTTGGTGCAATTTCGGTCTGAACTTTGTCTTTGTTTACTGAATTCAGTGCTTAGATTAAATGCTACTGGATATTTATTTGAGACAAACGTAAACAATATTTGGAGTTTGTTCACTTGTATAAATACCCACAGCAGTTATGCAATAAAAATACAAACCTCTAGCATCAACTGGCTCATTTTCATTCATCAAATATGGCATTTATTGTTCTAATTAGGCCTGATGCAACAAAACAACAAACAATACATTTAGTCTGTTCCATGCAAATCTCGTCCACTATTTTTCTAATCAACCTTGACTGCCAACAGGACATTTTGCCAGCGACATCTGAAATCATCCTCTATACCCTAATTCACTACTCCCTAATATCTCCCTGATTTAATAATCAATGCACAATGAACATTGACGAGTGCCTTATTAAATTAATGGAAGGATGATTTAGCTGCGGACGCCATCTAGCCAAACACAGGAATTCATTCGGCGCGACACACACTACATTATGGGGATTCTCTAGCTTCAACATCGGTTGCACACTCAACTGTGCAGTGCATTGTGGGATTGAATGAATGCACTCGAGAACATCCACTATGGATTCGGACACCACTTAAAATGGCTGTCCCCTCAAATAGTGCCCGGATATAGCCCATGTTTTTAATTTTTTCTGATTATGCTGGGTTAACAGTTTTAATTAAATAATCAACCAGTCAATATTTAAATGGCAATTCATAATTAAAGAAAAACCTCAAAATGTACAACTTAATATTACTGATTCATTACTGATTACAGCATTTTTGCTTTCAAAGTGGACACAGAAACTCTGTCACGTTGCACTTGGTCAGGACACGGTGTGATTGAAATCCATTGGGAGGCTTTTTCATATCATCGGTGTCCCGTGGTGGGGGAAGGGGGTGGTAATGTCGAGGGGTGGCTGTAGTTTTGATACATTTACTAGCATTTTCTACTGTGTTGGCATATGCTCTCTGGACTGCAGCCGAGCAGCAGTGCTGCTGTGAATTAAACATATGCCTCTGAGGCATATCAGTGTGGTATCCAACAGTACGTGTGACTGATAGAAGCTAATGAGGCTACAGATACTATAGACTCACAGCGCACTTCCAGATACACGGGCTGCGACGTCTCTCCGATGGAGTTGCGGGCGGTGCAGAGATACTCGCCGGCGTCGGTGTACTGAGCGAACTTCAGGGTGAGAGAAGACACACGGGCGTCACTGCGGACCAACACGTCACCATCAGGACTCTGAACACAGAGACAAGAGGGGAAAATTCAATGAAAAATTCATGCTTTTCACTTCCAATAGTTTCCCACTGATGAAGATTCTGTCATCGCTTGCTCACTTTTGTTTTGTTTTTTAACGCATGAGTCTTGCTTTTTTTCTAGTCACCACAGGCTATCAAAACACTATAAAAGTGGTTTTATGGCTTCAATAGACTAAATATAGCACAAAAGACTATTTTTTGTTACTTTTCTAGTGCTTTGATACTTTATTTTTGTCCTTTTTGAAGTTTCTTGTCCCAATATGCTTTCATTTCGTGGACAAGAGCAACTCCAGATAGTTTTTTAATAGTATTTTTTATTTCTTCTCTGGTCAAGATGAACAAATGATGACAGAATTTTAATTATGGGTTAACTAATCTTTAAAATCATTCAAAGGCTTTACCATTATCCTCCTAAGTGTGTTACATAGTTTGCAAATAACTCCACTTCAAAGAAAAAAAAAAGTTCTCTACTTTCAGAGAAAACGGCCTTTTGATTAATTCGTCATTTTTAAGTATGTGAGGACTGAAACAGGCTGTTTCAGAGGAGCAAACCCGGTAAAAAAAAGTGGTTTGCTGAACAGCAGAAATAAATAAGAGTCTTTTATGCGTTTTTGGAGCGAAGATGTGAGAGGGGAAACATCAATAATGCAGACCATAAGGTAGGGAAAGCCATTTCTACAGCGCTGTTACTTCATCAAAAGCTATGTCACATGATCTCAGCTGGCTTGGACCATTTTACAACGTCTCAGTGCTCATTTTAAAGACAAGCATAGATCTTAACATACCACACTTGCATTTTCTTTTAGCTTGCTGTTCCACTTAACCTTGTGGTTCTTATGAAGATGAGTGGCATCTATAACCAGCGTCTACTCAGTGACTGTGCTATTTACATAAAGCAGAGGTGTGTCAAACACATGGCCCGCGGGGAAGACACAGCATGCGGAGGAGTCTTCACCGTCCCACGGATTGATTAGAGATATCAACAAACAAAAGAATCTTATTTTGCTTTATACATGAATTTTTAAGATTTGAGAAATTATGTAAGTTTATATATGTTATATGAGACAAAACATGCATTTCATATACAATAAAAACAGTACTACTGAGAAATATTATTACAATTTAAAATAACTGTTGTACTTCATTATGCTTTAAAATGCTGTTTATTCTTATTACTATTTCAAGCAACGTTTCTTAGTATTGTTAGGTGACGGTGTACATAAGAAAGCAATGCAATTATTTACTTGGATTAATGTTATATTGTAATGCTATACCAACCTGGTATTATGGCATAAATGTACCTGGGGGTACTTTTTAGCGAAACGTGAAATACTTCCCTATACGTACATATTACTGCAGTAAGACCACTGAGCGGTGCTAAAACATGGGTTTAATACTTGATCCTGGCACGTTTTATTAAGTTGAAACAGGTACAAAATGCTGTGTTATTATTACGTTGTTTCAGGTACGCATTGCGGCGTTTCAAAATTCAAACATCCATGCTAAAAGTTAATGCTCTATCGTGCTGGAAATAGCCAATGGCCTACACCAAACCTAGTCTCAGTCTCAGATGTCACGGCATCTACCAGCATATTAATTTTGCTAATAGTCATAACACGATATTCGAAAATATTGTGCGAAAATTACACTTTATTAATCAAAACTCTACATTTGTGTGAAAAGGAATAAAAGCCGTTTAAGTTTTGCTGCCTCTAGTGTTCATCTCTTGTGGAAACTGGCATGATATGTACATGATATGTACATGATAGTACAACTGCTGTACAATGCCGTGCGCCATCAGTTGAATTGGTCACATGACTGCACCATATGACTAAAATGAGTCATCGTTTTCGACACAGCATTTTCAAATTTATCCACTTTGGAGAGCCTTTTCAAAAAGCTCAGTTTTCCTTGACAAAAACGCAGTCTCAGTGTGGACTAAAGGCCAAAACGGAGAGAAAAAGATGTGTTTTCAAACGAACACGTATTAGTGTGGACATGGCCTACAAGTAACTCTCCAACACCAGTGACTATTATGTAACACTACTACATTTATTACTATTTTTATTCATATAATATACATTTAGGATAAAGTAACGTTTAGTCAAAATAATAACTTTATCACCCCTGGTGCATAGTTTTGCGATCATGTACTAAAAAGAAGTATAAAACAAAACAGCAAAGAGCACCGAGATCTAACATGCAACAGCTATTTACATATCGTTTATAAGAGACAAAGACTACTGTATTTGCAGGGCATTACACTGAATACTTGGGCTGAACAGATCTAAGAATGGACGGAATGAACTCGCTTTCTTTTACACACACACAATCTCAGACAGGACGGTAATGAGGACAGGAAATGCATTGAAGTTTCGAAGACTTCATCAAGCACAACATTAGTATTCCACGCTTCACTTTAAACTGAAAAAAAAAACTCCTCTCTATATTTCTGGTCAGCCGCTGTCCCTCGCACAAACTTCGCTATGAATGAACTCGACAGAAGCGTAGTTTCAGAGACAATAATTATGCCGGTGTTGTCCCAGGACTGAGTCACGCTTACATAATGCTGGGCCCTTTCATCCAAAACCACCCAACAGCCACCCAGCAGAGCTGACTGGGCTAATTGAATAACCTCCTAATGGGAGCGCTGAGCCCCGTCCAGCCCATTTCCGGCCCTCTTTCCCACAGTTTTCTCTCTCTGCTGTGCTCAAATGGCCAGCCTGTGACCCCTTGTGCCATGGGACGTGCTCTTGTCACTGGAATCTGGTTACTATGTGGCATTGGGGTCAGACGGCAGTCCGTAACATTGAATCTCTATGACAAACCGCTATACATTTCAATCAGCACATTATCTCCCATTCTTCTCAGATAAGGCTCTATTTATTCATTTGCAACGTGAGAACGCCATATCATTAAAGTTTTAGAGCCATAATTTTCAGCAGAAAGGTCTTTTTAATAATGTACACCAGCCTCTGCAACGCTTGGATGGAAGGTGGTTTCCTCAAATGTCTGTCTTTGTCAGGGTGGGAAAAGTCTCAAAAGAAACGAACCACAACAAAAGCATTTTGTGCTAAATTAATTGCTTAAAAGAAAAGATTATCACATCACAATGGCACTAACAAGAAAGGAATGTTTTATTTTATTTTATATGAAGCCTTAAAAGGTCTTTTGATGTCATAATGAAACAAAACAATGCCATAATGACTTAACTGATTAGATACAGAATGGAAAAGAGGCCATGCACTGAATAGAAGGTGAAAAGTATGACTAGATCATTCCACTTTCGGATGAAACATAAAGCGGTCATCGTAATTCAGTTGACGAATATGATGAGATTCCAGAGATTTGATCTGATGGGAAAGAGGTTTAATTAAGTTTATGGAGACATGGATACGGAATCTCTACCTTGTGCTGTTCGGGTCGAGTCCAAGAGGCCTGCAAAGAACACAGACAAAACAACACAAAGAGGCAAAGAAGTCCTTTAGAAGGAGTCCTCTGTAACTGAGAATAAAAACACTGCACATTAAATACATTTGTTTAATGATTAAGCATATGGACTAAAAATGCAATATTACAAAGTGAGTTTTGTTGCAATCAATAAAACATAACATACTACGAAGCAGATGAAAAGTTCAGTTGTTTGATTTTTTTGACCATTGCTCACTTAAACAGATTTGAATAGGCTAATCATTGACTCTGGTAAATCAAATTATGCTTACACGTACACCTTTTAAAGCTTATATATATATATATATATATATATATATATAAAAAATAATAATAATATATATA
>JAUMHG010000059.1:7070101-7083619 GCA_032359395.1 Enteromius anoplus
TATATATATAATCAAATTCAAATAAAAAAATATGAAAACCACAGGGCAAAAAATAACAACCCAACAACATTAAATAATAATGAAAAAAAAATATATATATATGAATTTACTTGAAAAAGCAAAACTGTTCAAGATAAGTCTTTTTTTATCTTTAATTGGCACTGATTGCAAGAACAAAAGCAAGTTATCTGAGTCCTTTTCCTCTCAAACATATGCACTTTAAGTACTTTCTCTTTTACACATTCACACTGTGCTGATTGGGTGTGAAAATAAAAACCAGACATCTAGACAAATATATATGCACATTTCATTTATGCCATATAATCAGTAATTATACTTCTTTCTTACCATATAAGGTCTGAGACATCCTCGCTGATCTTGTTTTGTATAAATATATGTTTTGTTTTTTGTTTTTTTTGTTGTTGTTTTTTTTTAATGTACTTTACTTTTAATGTTGCTGTTTTTTTTTTTTTTTTACTTTTTAATTAATTACAGCAACGTTTTAGTTTTCATTTAGTATGAATTTTAAAAACTCTATTATGTGCCTGTTCCGCTCCTCACCTACTTCAATGTTGATTAATCGGTTATTAGCCAGTGTATTTATTGGTAAGCTAGTTATCGGTATCTGTATCTGCAAATTGTTAGTAATTAGTAAAGAAGACTTATTATCAATAATTTTGCTTCTCAAGAAAGTTTATTTTGTTTTAAGGAAATGTAGCTATTTATACTGTATAATGAGTTAAAATACTTATCGAAAAAAAGTATTTTAATTTTTTTTCAGTGCATTATCCTCTTGAAAATAATGAGCTCTTAGAAAAACAAGCAAAAAATAAATAAAAAATGTGTCATTAATAACAACATCAAAAAATAAAATAAAATGCTGTAAATAATGGCTTCCTTTACAATTTGCAGAGAACAGGACCACTACGATTATTCACTCTCAGAAAAAAAGTACAAAACTGTCACCGAAGCGGTACCTTATGATACAAAAGCTAAAAGGTACAATTTTGTACATATTAGTACCCAAATTGAACATATTACTACCTTTTAGCTTTTGTACACAGTGACAGAGAATACTCAGACGACAAAGATAAACACTTCATGCAATCACTTTCAATAAAAGCGGCTGAAGTTCTCTGTGGACTCGCGACACTTCCCACAGAGGCTGAGCGTGCACATGCTTAGCAACAAAAAGCAACAGAAAGGAAACCGCTTGACATGCTACAACACATTGAGATTATCACCAGACGAAACACACTAAGAGCAACAGGCGCTAATCGAACGATGCCTGAAATGGTCTGCACTCTGTGTTAGTGCATTTGAGCACAACAATGCATCTCTGTACTGCGATTGCAACAACAAAAAAAGCCAAGAGTTGAACAGCGCGAGTCATTTTGCAAGAGCATCAGAAAAAAGCAAAACCCTTGCAGGGTTGTTATGATGACAGCAGGCTGAGTCTGCTAGTCTTGCAACTTTCATTTGGCTAACTACCTCCCTGGAGACCCGCACGGGATAAACAGTTATGATCAATGCCTTTTATTCTGCAACGCCGGCTAATTGCTACTAATTAAAGTTAATATCTTAGTATAAACTAAAGCCCTAGGCTAATGACGAATGCTTGAATTATATTCTCAAGCCTGATAAAGTACCAGAACGAAATGAACAAGCTGCTTATGTAAATGAAATGTTCAGGTTATTGTTGACATTATTACATGATGATTATTCTGATTAGATCAGGTGCCTAACACCCCAGGCCTGATCTGAGCTCTCAAATTCACACAGTGAATCTGGGATGATTGCAATATGAATGGAGAGCAAATCCATATGCGTCTAGCACATCTAGAACTTGGCAGCTTTTTCAAACAAGAGTTACTGAGGAGTGAATTATTGGTATTAATTATAAAATGTTAAACTATGTGTAGAAAAGTTTTGTACAGTGCTGTGAGGGAGGCTGGAGCACACATGAAAGTGCCTTTGTCAAAATCCATTACTTTTTTATTATTATTATTAATAATCAATTTTTTTACCCCCTCTGACACTTGTGTTAGTATAGTTTTTTTAGAGGCAAAAGACTTATAATTTTCACATAATGCCATACAAAAAGATTACGATCAGATTCAAATGAATGGGAATTATGTTTAAATAAAATGTAGCTGCTTGTTTTATTTGTATTACTGTTCGAAAGATTTTTTGTAAAACAATGATATTGTGGATGTTATTATAATTTAAAATGAAGTTTGCCAAAGTGCAAAGAAGAGAGCAAAATGAAACACTGGTCACAAATTAGGGGTACAAAATGTACTTTTTGTAAAGGAAAAAGTAAGCCAAGAGACTGGTTTTGCTAAAGTAAGGAAACTTTGCTTCCCTTGCTCCTGTAAACAAACATTGATTCACATGCACTACACTTACATTCTACATTATCTGTCCGGTACAGTACGACTGTTAGCATAAAGTCAATAAAGGCCTTTATTCACCTCTCAATATATCCTCACAAGACACTAGAATTAATTGTGCTTCATGTACCTTTTCGACTCTCAAAGTGATGGCTCACACTGCTCTGTTCACACTACAGGATTTTTTATCCGATTTAGCCCTGATTTTCCCCTCTTGAGAATCAGAGCAAACATCTTGTTGAGCACCTTGATCGGTTGAGATGTTCAGTGCAGATTATCTGGTAATGTGAGGCGCTCACCGATGGAACTTTTTGCACCTCCCGATCCCTCAGGCATATGTATATGAAAAATAAGGCGATCATCAACACTTACTGCACATAAATGAAAACGTCTCTGGGTTATGTATATAACCCCAGTCCCTTTTCAGGAACTCACACTGGGTTAACATGCTTTGGGAACGAGTCAAACAAACCCATACCCACAAGTTCAATGCCTAGTGTGGAGCAGCACAACTAAGGACAATAGAACCTGGAGTAGCCAGAAGGTCAAGCCCATAGAACCTCGCAAAGGTCAAGGGAGAGGACCATCCAGCTGCCTTGCAGATGTCCGAAACCGAGACACCTGCTAAGTAGCCTTTCGTAGACGCCACACCCCTAGTGGAATGAGCTCTGACTCCCATCGCCGAGGGGAGACCTGCAGAGTCATAGGCCATAAATATAGCATCCAATATCCACCTGCTCAAAGTCTGTTTTGAAGCAGGTAAACATTTACGCGGAGGACCAGTGCATACAAACAGCTGGTCCACCAGCCTCCATGCCGCAGTACATGTCCAGTGCTCGCACTGGGCATACAAGGTGAAGAATTTCATGGCCTGTCTCCTGGAAAGGAGGAGGGCAGAACACCTGAAGGGCTATAGGCTGTGGTGGAGTCGTAGGAATTTTAGGAATATATCCCGCTCGTGGGAAGAGAAAAACTTTCACCAGTCCGGGTGCAAAGTCAATACACTCAGGCGCTACTGATAACGCCTGTAAATCACCTACTCTCTTGAGTGAGGAAAGTGCCATCAGGATTACTGTCTTGATGGTTAAATGCCGATCAGAGCTTCTAAAGCCACAGTCAGGTCCCATGTTGGTACCCTAGAGCACACCAACGACCTCAGCCTTAGTGCGCCCTTTAAAAACCGAATAACTAGTGGGTGTCTGCCCACTGAGCGGTCATCAATAGGTAAAGGCCGAAATAGCCGCCACGTAGACTTTAAGGGTTGAATGAGCTATCCCCGTAGAGAGACTCATTTGTAAAAATTCCAGAACTGAGCCAATCGGGCAGTTTACTGGTTCTTTTTGCCGTTCGGAGCACCAAGAAGTGAAGAGCTTCCACCTCAGTGAGTATAACCTTCTAGTTGAAGGAGCTCTCCAGTGCAGAATAGTCTTAGCGACCTCTGCTGACAACCCTGCCGCTATGAGCTGTGCCACCTCAGAGGCCACAGCCATAGATTGTACATCTCCGGGCGTGGATGAAGGACTAGCCCTCCTTGCTGGGAGAGCAAGTCCTTCCTGACGGGGATTTGCCACGGCATTCCGTCGAGGAGAGACACCAGGTTCGCAAACCATACTCTGTTCGGCCAGAATGGTTCTACTAACAGTAAGCTGACCGCATGCCGCCGAACTCTCTCTTGTACTGCTGGGAGTGGAGCAATTGGGGGAAAAGCATACAATGGGCGCCTCGACCACCTCTGTACCATCGCATCCAGCCCCAGAGGAGCTGGATGAACTAGTGAGAACCAGAGGGGACATTGTGCATTCTCCTGATTCGCAAAGAGGTCCACCTCCGCTCTGTAGAAGCGATACTAAATCTGCTCTACTATTTGCAGATGAAGTCTCCATTCCCCGGGCCTCGGACCCTGCCCTGACAGTATATCTGCTGCCACATTCAGATAACCCAGAACATAAACCGCCCTCAATGAAAGGAGTTTGCCGTGAGCCCACAGACAAACCTTTCTGGCCAGCATATTCAAAGAGTGGGATCACAACCCCCCTTGGTGGTTGATAAACGCCACTATTGTTATATTGTCGGACCGCACGAGCACGTGACGGCCCGCCAAGCTGGGATAAAAAACCTTTAGCGCCTTGTGCACTGCAAGTAGCTCTAGGCAATTTATGTGCATTAACTGCTGAACTTCGTTCCACTGCCCCTGGGCTGGGTGACCACTCATGAACGCTCACCAGCCGGTGAGGGATGCATCCGTTAAGAGAGTGACCCGAAGTACAAGCTCCTGCTCGAGTCACCTTGATTAAAAGCAAAGGATTCCCCCTCTGGGAAAAACCCTTACTTTTTAGCCCCCATTGAAGTGGCCTCATCTGTAACAGTCCCAGCGAAATCACACTGGAAGCTGCTGCCATCAGGCTTAACGGTCTCTGAAAACCTCTTACTGTAAGTGTAGAGCCCTGCCTGACTGGCCGCAGCCAGAAGAACATCGATCCAAGTGGGTGACAGTCGTGCCGCATCAAAATCGAATCCCATATTACGCCTAGATAGGACGTTTTCTGAGCCGGAGAGAGAACACTCTTCTTGGCATTTAATCTTAAACCCAGTTCGCTCATATGGGCCAGGACGACATCTTGATGTCTGCAGGCCTCGGCCCGTGAGCTTGCCAAGATTAACCAGTCGTCTATACAATTCAGTACACAGATAACCTGTTACCGCAGCCGGGCGAAAGTCTATTACTTTCGTAAAAGTGCGTGGTGACAGAGCGAGACCGAAGGGGAGAACTCGATATTGATATGCCACCCCTAGGAAGGCGAATCTCAGAAACCTTCTGTGTGACGGTTGTGTTGACACATGGAAATAAGCGTCCTTCAGATCTATTGTGACAAACCAGTCCTTGGACCTGATTTGACACGCTACCTGCTTTAAAGTGAGCATTTTGAACTTCAGCTGACTGACTGAGCGGTTCAATTGTCTGAGATCTAGAATGGGCCTCAGCCCTCCGTCTTTTTTCTGAACAACAAAATACGTGCTGTAAAAACCCAGCTCTCTGCCTGCCAAGGGAACCACATTGATGGCCCCTTTTTGTAACAGAGTGGTCACCTCTAGAACTAGAGCATGAGACTGGTTTGAATAACCTATAGAACTCTACTCTGTAGAGGGGTGGTTGACTCTTGAACTGGATACCCGTACTTTATTGTTAGTAAGAGCCAGTGAGAGATCCCCTGCAGCCCCTCCCATGCCTGAATAAAATTTACTAAGGGTACCAGCCTCCCAAGACCGGCCCCTAGGATGGGTCATAGGATGCAGACCGGGCTGCGCCAACCCCCTCGGGGGAAGGGTACCCACCAGCTCCCCTGAGATGCATCCCAGGGGTCGCTGAGGAGCACCAAAAAGAGCCACGGGTGCCGTCAGTTCGAGTAGCACCCCTGGCTGGTCTCTCACTGCCTCCTGAGGCTCAGGAGGACTTTTTAGCTTGCGCTTTTTTTGCCGTGAGCACCTCTCTTAAATCCCTCCTCGGAGCAGATTGCTTGGAGGTGCCGTAGCGTCTGTCCCCTGCACCCCAGCTTCGTGGGGGAGCACGAAATGCCACACTTTCCTTCTGACCTCCCCTGTAGGCCGAGGAAGACTTATGAGGTCTCTGTCTATCACCCACCGCTCCTTGCTGAGAGCGACGGGGAAGAACAGACTGAAAGGCAGCCACTTCTCTTTTGGACTGCTGGTGTCGCTCTACCACCATCTCCACCACCTCCCCGAATAACCCAGAGGGAGACAGTGGAGCATCCAAGAGTAAAACCCTCTCATGTGATTTTACTCCTGAAAGATTTAACCGTAGATGGCGTGAAGCCGCCACCAGCGCTGCCATCGATCTGCCGACAGCCCTGGCTGACTCTCTAGTGACGTGCAGAGAGAGATCCGCTGTGCGCCCCAGCTCCAAAATATCTTCGGGATGAATCTGGTCCCTATTGCTGAGGTCTCTCACGAGATCGACCTGATAGGCTTGCAGTACTGCCAGAGTGTGCAAGCATGCACCCGCCTGGCCAGCTGCTGCGTAGCCCTTGCCTACTAACGTAGATGTCACTCTTAAAGGTTTAGAAGGCAAGGAAGGGGACTTAAAGGATGATGCTTCTCCTGGCGACAGATGGCTCGCGAGCATCTGTTCGACCGGAGGCATGCACTTAGGTGGGTTATCCCTTCTCTGCTATCCCCACCACATTACCGTAGTAATCAGAGGCAGGGATGAAGGAGCGAGCAGAGAAGGGTTTCTTTCAGGACCTGCACACCACAGAGTGAAGGTCCGGGAAAAATGGCAGACTCCTACGAGCGGCCGGCAGCCTCGGCCTCAAGAACCACTCGTCGAGCCTGCTCAGTTGTGGCTCAGCCTGCTGGGCTTCCGGCCAGTCCAGGCTGAGTCTCTCCACAGCATGAGTCACCACCTCCAATAATTCATCATATTGTGGTGACTGAATTGCTGATTGGCTATCCACACTCTTAACATCAACCTCCTCGGAGGAAGACGAGTGCCTCTCCACGGACGGGCCAGCCCGAGGGGAAGTAGATGCTCGCGGCGCTTCCGAACTCGGTACCCGACCCGATCGATTCGGTTTGAAAGGAGATAGGGGAACGCCCGTCTCCATTTCCTCCAATAAATCGATCTGAGATCCCCATGAGTGCAGACGCCGGCTCGCCTCAGCGACGGCGGGGCCTGACCCACGGGGAATGCCCACGAAGACTCCCTCCGCAAAGAGAGCCCTTTGTGAGCCGAGAGTGGATACCGCGTGCTGCTCTCCTAAACAAGCCACACACATATCATGCGAATCAGCAGGAGTCAGAAAACGGTGACAGGGGCTCACACATCTTCTAAACTGCCTATTTTCTTGGCTCATTTTCTCTTAGTATTGTTAATTTTTAAACTAGAGACAAATGTTTGCTGCGACAGACTCACAGTAGAGCGCGTCCTGAATGAATGAAGCTGATGTGTGATGCGCGGCACCTGGGCTTTAAGCTCCAGTAATCATGACGTCACCGCCTATGACGGTCGGAGCCTTATTTGGACAGATTTCACAGCAGTTTCAGAGCGTGGCTAACGCTGAGGCATTTCCCAAAGCGTGTTAACACAGTGTGAGTTCCTGAAAAGGAACTACCTAATGCTACAGAGTGAAAGGTCCATGGAGTCTTATGGGTTTGGAACGACACAAGGGTGAGTGATTGATGACAATTTTTATTTTTGGGGTGTACTAACCCTTTAATATTCAACAAACAAAAAAAAAGTGGGTGAACAATTTTTTAATATTTTTGTGGAAACAGTGATACTTTTTTTGTTCCCCAAGATTGTTGATATATTTATTTGGAATATAATTTTTTTGTAACTTTATAAATGTCTTTACGGTTTCTTGTGAACAATCTAATGAGTCTTTACCAAAGAAAAGCATTTGAACGTGGTGTTATTAAGTATTGGGGATAACACTTGTCTTTCTTATATTGTGACTACTACCAGATCATTAACACCATAAATACACAGCCATTTCTTACTTAAATTGGATTTTTGGCTGCTAAACCGTTATGCCTTTTATACTTGATGAAAAGTTTTTTGTTTTTTTTAGCTGAGAGAAACCACCACTGCTCTGAAAAATCAAAATGCTTCAAGCTAAATCTGAGAACTCTGCTTCCACTCCACACTGTTCAATTAATTTGTTTGGGAGGACATGCAGAGCAGCAGCTGCTGCACAGCCAGACACAGCACAAGTTCTGCTGCTGATTTTACTTTTATAATTAGTGTTTTGTTTTTGAGAAGGGAAAAATATCACATATTCTGCTTTCTTATTACAACACTATAACTGGACAGACCAAATTTCGGTGTCGTTGATTTTATACCAGAAACCTGAATATTTCAGAACGAGTCAATTCCACAGCTTGGATTTAATAAAAGAAGTTTTACATTCTTAAAGTGGGTATTTTCATAGAATTAAATTGTTTAATCTCGATAGATGAAAGCGGAATTGATTTCTCAGACTCTTTAAAATGATTCTCATAGTTTTCAAAATCTTACTTCTGAAAAGTGATCATTAAAAACGTGCCATAGACACAAAAGTTAGTTAACTGAAAGATTAGCTGATTCTATTTCCTCTCTTGCATAATAAAAACATCAACACGGTTACTGTGCACATCGTATGCTCCAGTGGAACTATCAAGAGAGGGACAGTGTCCATATCTCAATTTCATCCGATCAGATCAGCTACAGTCTGCCAGGAAAAGCTGTTTACCAAGCTCAGGGAATCGGTGGCTTTTCACTGGCCGTGGGGTCACTGGCACGAATGGACAAAGATATCAATGACGGCACTAGTATAGGGCATTCATCTGAAAGAGCATTGTGTCTGAAAACAAGAGCTGCCCTACACATGCCCTGCTCTCTCTGGAGTGTGTCTGTGGGGTTTAGGAATAAAACACTCCCTCAGTTTACAACCATCTCAAGCTATTCATGCTCTGTGCAATCTTATAACACTCTGTGTTCGTTTTAATACCACTACAGTTTTGTTAAAGAGACAGTACTGCCAATAAATTATTCTGATTGTTTACTCATGCTCATGACATTTCAAACCCATACAACTTTCTTTATTCTGCTGTGAAATTCAGGTATTATCAAGCTGTTGTGTCCAAGCTGTTCTTTTTTAATATTTTGAAAGAGGTCCATTATACTCACCAAGGCTACATTTAATGGATAAAAATACAGGAAAACTGTAATATCTGTAAATGTTAAAATGTAAAACAACATTTTCTATTTCAATATACTTTAAAATGACATTCAGTGTAATATACTGATTCAATTAGAAACCAATTTTTTATTTTATCTCTTTTTTTTTGTGCCAAATTCTGTTTTATTTTATTTATCATATATCATGTATTTATTTATTTATTTTATTTTATTTTTTTCAAATTTCTTTTTCCCCCCCTCTGGATTCAGTTTTTTCATTTACATTTGACCCTCTCTTTTAAATTAAACTCAAATATATTAATGAAAAAACCATGTCTAATTTATTTATAAAATATAACGTCACATTCAGTGTCTATTTATTGTTACATTTATGGTCTGTTCAGTTTCATTTTCACGTCTTCCTGTTTTGGTTTCATTTTGTTAGTTCCTGTTTGCCCATAATTGGTAGTTCCTGTGATTATGTTATTATGAGTTGATTCATTTCCACCTGTGTCTGCCTAGCTGCCCTCACTTTAGTCATTTAGTTCTTGTGTATAAATCCCATGTCTTTTCAGTTCCAGTTTGTCTGTGATTGTTGTTGTTTAAGCGTGCTTCTCTCTGTACTCTGTTTTATATTGTTTAAGTGTAAGATTAAAAGTGTGTTGATTGCACTTCCACGTCTCCAGCGATCTCTCTGCCTGACCGGCACGTTGCACATACACAATTTAACAGAAATATTAAAAGCGTATATTTTTAAGACTATATGAGATGTGGGTTTTTTTCTTAAATTCTTAAATGTTGTCTCAATTTTAGTAGTTTCATGAAGTTTGAATAATAAAAATAATTTCTAATTAATTGGTTTTATTATTTATTTATTTTTTTTCCATTTACATTTTTCTGTTAAATAAACTTAGTAAATAACTTAATAGTAAATAGTAAGTAAATATCGAGTAAATAACTTTTTGGGTAAATATTTCTTAGAAATTTGCTTTTTAATAATGCTTTTGATTCTAGTAGTATTCAATGTTCAAAAAAAAAAAAATGTGCCGCTTAACATTTTTGTGGATCTTTTTTTTCCAGAATTCTTTAATAAATATAAACTTCAAAGATTGAAAAAAAATTTTTATATATAATTTTTTTTTGTAACAATGTAAAAGCCTTCATTGTCACTTTGATTGATCAAATACATCCTTAATGAATTTACGTAATAAAATTATCATTTTAAGCATACATCTCAAATCTTGTTAAATTTTGTGTTTAAAATATATTTTTTAAAAAGTATTACGTTTCACTAAACATAGCTGGAACAGTCTGTTAAATATTTCCTTTTGAATTCTATCCCAAAACAGAAATCCATACAGGCTCGGAGTAACACAAGGATGAGTACATGATGACAGAAGTTTCATTTTTGGTTCGCTATCTCTTTAATGTGCTCTACCTATTTTTAAAGGAGACCCAGATAGGAAGGCTCTACGAGAAAAGACAAGAGGAAAAGTGGCTGATGTATTGGCCCTTGTTCAGAGGTTGAATTCTCCTCTTGTCTTTCAACCGGATTGTGATAAGCTGTGGTCCGTGGCCAATTCTTTATCGCCCTGCGGTGCTCCTACCCTGCCATTTTTATGACCTGCTCATTTGTCTGGCACCTTGGTAAGTGGCTCAGAGACTGCAATATCTGACAGTCCTCAACTCATTTTTTATTGACCCAACTATTACAATCAGAAGATAAGATATGAGTTGGGTCTTTCTGAGGGAGAAAACATTCATTTTCATACGACAGGAAACTCGAGACACTGAAAGATTTCCATGCATAAATGAACGCAGGTGTAATACATGACACACAGCTGTGTAAAAGAGGGCACGGAAAAAAAGGTAGAAACATGCATCACGCAGAGAAAGAAGATCTAAAGCTCTAGTAAATATTTTCAATAAACCTTTCCCACATCCTCGAGCAAAAGAAATTGTAGCCATGACACTGAGTTATTAAAAAGGCATTCCTCATTTGAAGCACCCAGTAAAATTTTCTCTCGTTGGCGAAAAAAAAAAAAAAAAAAAAGGGTTGTGCAACCAAGAAATTAAAAAATCCCACTTCAAGCATGTGATGTTCTGTATAGCAGTGTTGGAATAGCAAAGTGACACACTCAAAAATAATTAGCAGCATTAAGGCAATTTGCTTTTCACAAGCGACTATTAGAAACACTAACTGTTGATTGTCTTTACAAACGGCATACAGTCAGCATGAAATGGTATTTGCATTTAACATCAGTAATGTGACTCATTTAAGTTAAAGCGTTCCGCTACAGTTAAGGTTTGAGAAAAGGGGTAATTGAGACTTGCAATTGTAAGATAAAAATCAACAACTGTGAGGGAAAAATGTCATAACTATGAGATAAAAAGTCACGTTTTCCTATTTTAGGTTTTTTTGCAGCAGCAGCAGCAGCAGCAGAAACAAAAAAACTGATTTGCAAGAAGTAAAATCAGCATTGTGAGGAAAAAATCTTCCGTTAGCAAAAAAACGTCATTGACCATCATTGATCATAATGCTGAATCCGCCATCTTTTCCGACAGCTACAGGTCGAGTAAATACGAAAAGACAATCGTTTCATGTCACGCTGAGGCAATGCAGTGAGCTATCATTAAAGAGCCACAATATGGGATTTATTGTTTGAATTTCTTTTAAAAAATGACAAAATTTGAAAGCTGAGAGCCCTGGGTCCTTGTTTCTGTCTTTTCTGTCAGTGTGCTAACAGTCTCCTCTTTCTATGCAAATGAGCGATGTTGTTTGTCGGCGATAGTTAACAGTAACTAAGGAGGGCAGATCTTTGCAAACAGTCAACTCTGACTTTTCCCTTCAGCTTTCTAAGTTTATATCTTGCAATTCCTATCTTTCCCCCTCAGTTTTCTGAGTTTATTTCTAAAATTTTTGACTTTTTCTCTATTTTCCGAGTTTATATCTCTTTTCCCTCAGTTTTCTGGGTGTATATCTAACAATTCTTACATTTTCCATCAGTATTCTGAGTTTATATCACAATTTCAACTTTTCCCCTGAGTTTATATTACTGAGAAATATTATATATTATGTAAAAAGAAAAAAAAAAGTTGTACATTACATTACTGATTGCATGTAAAATGTTAAGTATTTGTTTGTTTTTTCCAAGATGGACAACAAATTAAATAAATTAAACAAAGAAACAACCAAATCAACTTTCCATTGAGGATTTTTTTTCACCTCTTGGATAACATGTTCTGATGAATCATGCACAATAAAACCAGTAAATTATTTAAAAAAATGGCCTACATAAGATCATGTTGACATGTTGTAGACAGAAATATTGAAAACAATATTTGTTGTGGTATATACAGCAGTTTAGCACAGTTTGCTTGTACAAGCCTGATAGCTTTTTGTTTACTGATTTATATTTTCCTAATTGGCAAAATAACAACTAACTAACATTTTTAAGCATAGAAAGTATGTTTAGATTAATTTTTCTCTCACGTAATAACAAGCACTGATACATTATGCCCACAAATCTGTAATAAGTAAATTTAATAGAAACATTTATTTAATTCTGCCAGAAAGACAATCAACAGAGACAGCTGGTCATATCTGATGATGACAAATAAAATGTTATACAACCAAAGTAACCTGCTAATCATTTTTGTAACCATGAAGAAATACATGGTGATCAACAAAGACCGGTGAAGAGATGCTGGCAGGCATCACAACCCAACACCCACATGAGATGAGCAAGACTGGACAAGACGACACACAGGAAATGACAAAGCGGTCCAACAGAGAGCTTATAAAAAACATTCTCCTTCAGGAACCCTGTGATGACAGTGACTCGGCACAAGCAAAATTGAACTTATTTTTGAGGCTTTTAACTAGAAATCCTTTATTTCTTTTTTACCTCAAGGATAGAGGACAAAAGCACAAAAGCTCTGTTTTTTAAACCTTGTGGGCTGAAACCATCTGAAACACGTAAACAGGGTTTTTCATAAAGAGCATATCAGTGGATCTTCCTTTTAACATAAAGTAATGAGTAAATGTTAAATGCAGAAAAATCTGCAATAATTTTCATTTAATGTTTTTTTTTTTTTTATGTTGATTGCTATATGATGAACCAAATCTAGAAGCAAAAATCAATAAATAAACCTGAATTAATGAATACAAAAATAAATAAATAAATAAATAATAAATTAAAAAAGAAAGAAGTTACTAAAAATAAACCAGCAATAAAATGAAAACAGAAAAATATAAAAATAAATATATCACTATATACATATCACTTTCTCTTTAATACAGCACCTTAGATTTATTTTCCACTGAGCTCATTGAAGTACATTCTGGTTTTGCTTTCACTGCAAAGAGTAAATGTGGTTACCCTTTCAGTCGAATCACTTCGACGTTACATATGGGAACTCGCCAGAGAGACCGATTTGCCTTTGAGC
>JAUMHG010000059.1:7132488-7150265 GCA_032359395.1 Enteromius anoplus
TCAATTTTTTGCCGTAAAAGAAATTAAGGTTTTACCGTTATTTAATGGTAGAATTTCGGCAACCACAGCTGCCGGTACATTACCGTAAAAATAACAATTTTTTTTTTACAGTGTGTAATGAACCAAAGAACCTTTTGTTACACAATTAGACTGTTTATAAGGAAATGAACAGGAGTGAGGCCCAAAATAGTTCACCCAAAAATGAAATTATTCACACTAATGTCACACTTTTTGTTTGTGAAACACAAAAAAGAAATCATTTTAAGCATCTTCAAGCAGCAATTTGACTGACTGAACCTTTTGTTCCACAATTAGACCGTATATAGAGAAATCAAAACCAGTGAAGCTAAGACGAGATGAGGTTAAATGCTATATTGTTTTTAACAGATAAAAACAAAGATGAGAGGGACAGACGTGCAGTCTTTGCAATAGCACTTTATATTAAAGGGATAGTTCAACCAGAAATGAAAAATAATTGTATTAATTACACATTCCAAACCTGTAAGACCTTCGTTCATCTTCAGAACACAAATTAAGATATTTCTGATTAAATCTGAAAGCTTTCTGACCCTGCGTTGTCATTGAACTATTAAAATAATGAAATGTGACTTTGTACTATTTTAGTTCACTATTTTAATGATGCCCTTACTACCTTTCTGGACCTTGAATGTGGTAGTTGTGTTGCTATATGCAGGGTCAGAAAGCACTCAGATTCCATCAAAATTATCTGAAGTGTTCCGAAGATGATTGATGGTAATTCATGGCAAAATGTTTATTTTTGGGTGAACTCTCCCGGATTAGATGATGTAATTTTCACCAACTTTCAAAACTGATTTTTTTTTTTTCCCTATTGAAAGGGTTTTTTTTTTTTCAGATAAATATTCCATCAGCTGAACAATCGGTATATTGTTAAACAACAGTGCAATCCATTGAATACACTGTAATTCAGTCCCTGACAGCCTCATTTCATTCCTGTCAAATGTAGCCTGACTGGTCTATGATTCAGGTTTTGTTAAAGCATCTCCATGCAGCTGTTTTCCATAAATGACAGTTCATAGTGACAGCTGTTATACAGTGGTCTGTATAACTCACACACTCACATGATACGGTAGCTTTATGCGAGGAATACATTGAAATTAGTTTGATTGCCAATCCTCCCTTTCACTGAGCTATAACCTGATCACCGAGTTCAGATCAGAGAACAAATCATTTTGCAGTGAACCGATTCTTTCCAATGAACCATTTCTTTCAGACCGAACAATTTGTTCATGAATCAGTGTGACTTAGTGATCCAGTCAGTGTTCACAGCTCACTGGAAAGGATGATTATGTGAATAAGAGGTTAAATATTTCCCAAAGACATTACATGGATTCAGAAGATGTTGTCCATGAATCATATGGATTGTTCTAATGGTGTTTTTTGTCTCAGTGGTCACTGTAAATTAGAGAAGATCCATTTTTAGTTGCTCAATGGAAATAGTCACATGGTTTTGGACGAAAGAAATCAAGTGAGTCAATAATGGCGGAAATTCAATTTAGGAGTGAACTATTCCTTTTAACCCGGCCGAGGTCTAGGCATTTGCTTTAATTAAAACAGACTCATTCTTGTTATCTGTAAGCATGAAATGCTGTCCGCCAAATAATGCATTGATTAAGAGCGTTTGCAGCACGCTTTTTTTTTTTGGCACGGGAAGTCCTGGAAAGGTTAACCTACCCTTTTGTAATCTTGGCAGAATATTAATTTATTCAGATAGCTGACTGCTCAGGGTGACCTTTGAGAAGAAAAGGCAGGAGGGATCAGCTCAACTGTAACAGCTTGACATTTTGACTAACATAGATAAAAGAGAAGAAGAAAAAACATTTTACAGTACTGTTAAATTGACTGTTTAAATTCATAGCAGTGTCATCCTTCCTCACACGCTTTACCCAGGCTATAAAAATCACGTACTGTCATGTTCGCACTCTTTTAGGCTCACTGGGTTGACTTAATATAGTGCAGCGTGAAGAGCTAAGCCCAGAAGAGAAGCTAAGATCTGCTGCCTTCATTATACAGGTCTTTGTATTAAGCATGAATGCATAATACACATGAACGTAAATGTGAATGTGCAAATGATGTCCAAACCTGCCGGGGATGTTTTCTAATCAGACTGAGAGGCAGGTATGTGGCCTTAGAATGATAATTAGATAGATACAATAAGGCTACCGAGCTGAATCAACGTACTGCAGTGCAACTGGAAATGAGTTTGTGTTTGTGTCTTTGTTGTGTCCAATGCACAGATAAACCAGAAGTGCAGATTGTGGTGGAATTCCCTGAGGGCTTGACCAGAGAAGGGGAAAATCTCGAGCTGACATGCAAAGCTAAAGGAAAACCGCAGTGAGTCTAACGCTGGGGCCTCAGGCCACTTTACTCATTTCATTCAAATTTGTTTTCGTTGCTTTATCATGCAGATAATAATAGATGATAACAAGAATAACTTGGATAGACGGACAGGTATGCAAATATATACATGTTTTGGAGTTGATATGTCATACTTGTTTTGTATTTGTTTTGTTGTTTTGATAAACACACATTGCCTTTTTTTTAATAATTTTATGCAAAGGTAATATGATAAAAAGAATAATGTGATAAATGTACATACATTATTTAAAAGATACAAATTTAAAAAATGTATGATGCTGATGACGTGTCATCACAGTCTTGTGAAAAGGGTCCAGGGATAGAATTTTAAATCTGAGACTTTTTTTCATAATAAAAGTACCGAAACCCAATGCTTATCACAATATATTGGATGGGAAGTTCCCTTCAGCGTTCTTTTGATTCATCGATAACAGGCCAGACTAATTAGACTCTTGAGATTTAAAGGGTTAGTTCACCCAAAAATGAAAATTCGGTCATTAATTACTCACCCTCATGTCGTTCCAAACCCATAAGACCTTCATTCATCTTCAGAACATAAATTAAGATATTTTTGATGATATCAAAGAGCCATCTGATCCTCCATAGACAGCAACAAAACTGGCAATGATCCAGGTCCAGAAACGTAGTAAAACATTGATAAAACAGTCCATGTGACATCAGTGGCTCAACTTCACCTTAGCAATGCTACTAGAATACTTTTTTGCGCAAAGAAAAAAATGTGCATCATTTGACTTACGTCTTCCGCCATTTTAGAGAGTAAGCGTATGCTTTCCTCTAGGTGTAAAGATTACGTTCATGCATGTGCTTTCAAAACAAGGCTGATTATGTCAAATATGTTAAAGCTTGCATAAACGGTGCGTTGAGATATGTCACTGAAGAAGAATGGATTCTCCTAGTGAAGTGAAGTTGAGCCACTGATGTCACATGGACTGTTTTATAGATGTATTTGCTACATTTCTGGACCTGGATCATTGCCAGTTGTGTTGCTGTCTATAGAGGGACATATTACTCTCTGATGTCATCAAAAATATCTTAATTTGTATTCCGAAGATGAACAAAGGATTTATGGGTTTGGAACGACAACAGGGTGAGTAATTAATGACAGAATAGACATTTTTGGGTGAACTAACCCTTTAAGAATCAACATCGTTCTGTATTCGCATAGGTGTTGACTTTACAGCAGTGCTAAAGTTGTCCTGAATAAAGCGCATTATTCTCTCTTCTCTGCCTCTGTCTGAGCATTTTCACACTGAGCACTAAATGATTACTCTGATGTTTTACAGGCCTCATCAAATTAACTGGCTCAAAGTGGATGATGATTTCCCCTCCCACGCCGTGATTACTGGCTCTGATCTCTTCATCGAAAACCTTAACAAGTCCTACAACGGAACGTACCGCTGTGTGGCATCTAACTTAGTGGGAGAAGCCTTCGATGATTACATCCTTTATGTATACGGTATGCACTTGAACTTAATCTGCGTCTGTAAACAACAATCCATCCAGAGCGGCATTTCCCAGACAGTTAAATCTATAGTCTTGGACAAAATGGCACTGTTAATGGTTAGTTTTCAATATCAGTCTAAGTCTTGGCTTAATCTACGTCTGGACAGCCTGCCCTTGATGTCTATATGTAATCAGCTGCTTAATGTTGTGTTGTGACTTAAGGGTTTCAAGTTTCATGTGCATTTGCTTTTCAAAGAAGCTTGATGTTTTGTTGAAGACAGAAGCTTTTAACCCTCTATTGCACAATGATGCCTCTGGGTTTTCTTCATTTGATGCAAATAAATTGGTTAATAATGAAGAGATGTTTTTTTTTTTTTTTTGGTCACACAAGATATTTTTCTGGCATAATACACTATGCGGGGTGCCCGTTTTTGCTTTGGAAAGCTGCCTTCATTACAGCATTGATTATTTTTTATCCATCCTTCAAAAATATGATTAATATTTCTTAGCGAGTGGGCTTTATTTTAAAACATTTAGAAGCACATACATTATTTGTATGTTTTGAGGAATTGCTTAAATATGTTTATTGCCCTGAAGCAACCCTGTGCGACAGTGGCATGTATATGAATATCAATGCAATGGACATGGATCCACTGTAATAGTTATCAGCCTTAGCATTTAATTATTAATGTAATAATATAGTTTAATAGCTTTTCTCTTTTTTTTACTTTTTCCAACATTTGTAGGACTGTGACAGCTATTTAAAAAATCAAATAATAAAACAAAATGCCTCTAAAAAAGAAATATTCACAAATACTTGAACAAAAAGCCGTCTTTGAATAATTTACTTTCATGTGTTGCACCGAATACCTAAAAGGAAACTTCCTCATCCCCAAATTATTATTTTTTATTATTATTATTTGCGTTTGATTTGACTAATGAGGTCCATTTTATGTAAGACAAGTGAATCAGAAATGTCTTTTTTCAACATTGTTTTCAATAAGCATGCAATAGAGGGTTAATTGTTTTATTGAATAGGCTTCAACTGAGAGTTTTTCATAGTACTAGTCTTAACACAGGAAGTGCATTGTGTTCGGCGCATGTTTAATCCTTAACAAGGGCTGACAGCTGGATTTTTCAAAGCCAGAGCAATAATTACTATGACAGTGGCACTTGAAGCCTGGGATTTAACAAAGCTTTGGTTTGCTATAGAAGATTTGAAGTGTTGTTATTGTTTAAAGCAGGTTGTGTTCGGGAGCCCTAACGGCTCGCCAGCTGCAGCTATTACAGGCTGTCCTGTCGAGCCCAAGACATTAGCCTGAAGAGATGGGAAAGGGTGGCTCGTCATTGAGCATTTATTAGCCTCTGATAATGCTGATATCAGAGGCAGGTGTTTGGGAATGATGTCATCAGCGTCCCATCTGCAGACGGGGGAGTTTGTGTGCATCACACGCCTGGAAGCAGTTCCACTTCCAGCTTAGTTCGATGTCTGTCACCTCTACCTGAGCGAGCACCACCTGCTGATTACTCCACTTCCTCTCATTTCACAGGCTCAAGGAGTTTGCGCCGAGTGGGCGTCCTGGAAAAAGAGGAGATTTATTGCCGTCTGGCTTGGTATAAGTGGCGGTTTTTAGTTATAATCTCCCAAGCATTGTGTAATATGTGAGTGAGGACTTTGCAAAATATTTTCAGCCATAAAAAGCCTTATTATAATGAAAATGATATGCATTTGTAGCGTTACCCTGAGAGTTGTATTTCTCTTTAGTACGGCTCAGATTGCTCACGCTTCGCAGTAAATAAAATCGTTGTCTTGTGGTGCATTTCTAAATCAATTTACTCTGGCAATTGTCGTGCATGCCCTACCTCAGAGGACTGAAACAAGTGGAAAGACCTCTTGTAGCTTGATAATCCTGGTCACACCATACTTCTCCAGTCTGTCAGAGTTACTTTTAATGCTGCTCCTCGGGGGGATGGCCGCTTTGCTTTTGCTAGAGCATTTACTTTTACTGCCACAGTAAAGCAGTAACTTGTGTTGAGCAAATGCTTACAGCTACTCATTCTTTTACTTCGTTTGTTTTTTCATGAAGCATTGAACAGGATGGTAGATGCTCATTTCCTAAAATCGCAGAAAGCGTGTAGTGCAATGCTGGGCATGCCGAGACAATGGAGGCAGTGTAACAGTTTCTCCATTTACACCATTACTGCATTCATGGCCTTCACAAAGGGGACTGTTTTGATGTCAGATCAAATGTTTTTGCAGGCTAATGTGAATTTGCAATGGGACAGATACATGTCACAACCTGATAAGCTTGTAGCCGAGATGCAGAGTGAAAACCCATCCTGTGTTACTGAAGCCTTTGGCAAAGATAGTACTCAGTTAATTTGCTCAACAACAAAAAAGGATTTATTTGTTTTGGAACTTGGAATTGGAATTGGATGGAAACAACACATGTAATAATAATAACACCAACAATAACAATAATTATATATTAAAAAAATAGTCACTGCATTATTTCTGCCCAATGAGAAAAGAAGAAAATATTATGGATTAGCTAAAAAGAAAACCTTTTCCCAAATACAAAAAATTATATATGTATGTGTGTGTGTGTGTGTGTGTGTGTGTAAAAAAACATGCTTTTTGAAAAAAAGTTTAGTACACACACACACACACACACACATATATATACACTAATATTTGAAAATATTATTTATTCCTATGATGGTAAAGCTGAATTTTCAACATCATTATGCCACACATGATCCTTCCTTCAGAAAACATTTGTTTGATGACGAGAATAGTCTTCTATATAAACTATACAAAATGAAACAGTACAGTTTTCTTAAAGAGTTATTTCTACTTGCTCTGACCTATTAAAATGTGTTTCATGGTTGTAACCTAATGCAGCAGATTGATTCAGTCACATAATAGTATTTTTGATACTATGAACAAAACCAGACAGTTTACCACATAGCACTTTTTAGGTTACATTACAAATCAATTTTACAGTGTAAAGTATATGCTTTGATTTGTAATCATACCAATTTTGTTTGCTGGACTAATGCACCGTTATTATTTTCCTCAAATTGTTCTATTCTATTTTATAACCCTTTGTTCCTTTTTCTAGTCCCAATTCAGACAAAGAAAAATCTAGGGCTGCAAATCTAGTTTAAAAGCTTTGTGATATACAACTAAAGTCAACTCCAGTTCAAGAAAAGGACGCAAGTAATATCTTCTCTTTGTTAAATGTGATGTAACTGCACTGCTGCAGGGGATGTCTATGCCATGACTTTTTTCAGAGTGAAGAGATACAAGGTTAAAATCCAACTTGATCCCAGTTCTAGTGGCTGTGGGTGGCTCAGTCCCGAAACATCTGCACTGCGAATTGGAAGACAAAGGCTTAAGCTCTTTTAAAGCCACTTTTGTTGGCCTTGAGCAAGACACTTAACCTCCTTTCACTGCGAGGGCACTGCCCTTCATCTCTGTTTGTGATCACAAATACACAGTAAAAAGTGTGCATGTATGTGCAGTTAACATTTTTAACGTTGAAAGCAACTTAACTTAATGGACCTGAAAGCTTTTATGGACATTGCCAAATATTCCTCTACCTAGCAAAACCATCTGCCAGTCCTAAAACACTATAGACCACTGGAAGTCAATTGTCCCAGATCACTTACATCTTTTTGGATGAGCATTTAACTGGTAAAGAACATTTTTTTCACGTTTAGCAATAGCAAAGTACTTTCTCTAAATGTTCAGTTCACTTCATGGTCCTTTTCCTTCAGAAAGATACAGGCTAGTTGTAATGGTTTTCCAGGTAGATGATTTTGCCTGCAGGACTGTTCCACTGACAGCAAAACCTGCTGATCAGGTACTTCTTTAATGCAATTCATGTACGTTTATCTGCGTTTATCATTTATCATGATAATGAAGTTGTTTAAATTATCTGGAGATTTGGCAGTTGGGAATATGTGATACTGAAGGAAACTGCACATCATTTTAAATGCTCAAGGTCTGCAGCCTTGACATTGAATTCATGCTCCATTCTTTTGTATCATTCTGTATACGTTTGCCTTCATTATCCTTACTTTTCCCCTGAGTCTTATTTCGTCTTTAATGTAAATGTAGTTTACATCTTGCAAATCCTTCAGTGACTCGTTACTCTTTATTAACAGAATACAATATACAAAGCGAACATATTTATGAAGCTGTAGAGATTTGAATGTCTTAATAAGAGCTTTTAATTACATCTGAGGCTTCTTATGTTGACCTAAAGCATGCTAAAATTGAACAAAAATAGCTAAATACACGCTGGCACTCACTGGAGACTAGTTTTTTTCCCCCACTAATCATGGCATCCAGATTAATTAGTGTGTATCTATTAACACCCTCTCTGCATTTTTAAGTATAGCATTCACAGTGGAATATTGCTTGCAGGTGTAGTTCAGGCAGTGCATTTAATTCGTTGGTGGAGCTAATCAATCTAGTTCAGCTAATTGCATGTTTGCTTTTTAGGCTGTCTCTAGTTTTTAATGTTGCTGTTCAACTGTTTTGAATTTCCAGTGACTGGATTATGATTAGAAATGGTTTAATGTGATTCAGACAAGAAATATATGTTCATAGATACACATTCAATGTCAATATCAGTATCATTATTAACATCAATCAATCATTGCTAGGATTGATCCTTTTAGTAATAGGAATTAGATTATGTAATTATTTTTAGTTGTTATACTAGCATAATGTACTTTGTCAATTTTTGATTACATTTATTTGCGTGTCTCTGAGCAACATATACTATTGTTATTCCTGACTGACTCAGAATTTTGAACAAATCATTTGAGTGAATGATTCAATGGTTAATTTCCTTGACAGATCCAGACTGAATGGGGTTTCATTTCCAAATGGTTCAAAAGACTACGAAAGCGATCCCAGCAAAGAGTATATAAGCTTCTTTACTCTTTGTCCCATTTCTGCACATTAGCGCTGTGTTTATGGTTTGCTGCGCGATGCCGTCTTTTGCCATGATACCTGCAGACTACAGTCAATAGAAATGCTTCTCTATCACTGCGTGTCATGCTCCTCACAGGACAGATCTGCAGAGCAGGCTGCAGTTTTGTCATTCATGGTAACAAACAAAGTATAGAGACGATGTAACTAATAGATTAAGTGTATGGTGTAAAGAGCTGTATTTAATTAAAATGGTTGTTCGCGAGGGGAACAAGTTTGCAAATTTGCTATTTTTTTTTTTTTTTTTGTATTAAGCAAAGAAGTAGAAGCAAAGTCACAGTTGAGCAGCTGTAAATGTAGTCTCACATACAGTGCTGTTTATGAATGAATCTTTGCTTTTGATCAAATCTAGCGACTCAACGATTCAACAAACCATTCAAAAAGAGCGTCAACTGATTCATTACTAAACAAATTTACCGTTTAACTGAATCGTTTTAAGGGATGAATTAGTGACAAAGATAGTGACTTACTGCCACCTACTGGCCGGTTCAGTTATATTATGTAAATTCTGGATATATTATCAAACAAATGCACATATATCAATGGGAAGGTTAAATCAAATCTTGCAGTACTGTACCTGTAAAAGAGATGTTTTCAGCTAAGCAGACCAGTCGGAGACACAACCATTCTATTTATTTATTTTTTACTGAAATCATTCTTTAATTTCGCTAATCAATTATTTAATGCACTGTGAGCTAACATGAATAAACAATGAACAGCTGTATTTTCATTAGCTAACATTAAGATAAGTGTATTAAATGCATTGTTTGTCACTTGTTCATGTTAGTTAATATGTTAATGAACGTTAACCAATGACACCTTATTAAAGTGTTACCACATTATTTATTATTAGTCGTATTTATTATTTATTTTTTCCATTAATCTTCCTTACCTCATTTATGACTGCTCATCACTTGCGTTAAATTTATATTCATTAATATTCATCTGAAGCAGATAAATTCTTTGAAGTTCAAGCTATTATGGTATTTTATTTTTGCATTTGCCATACACCACTGACAGTTTCTAATGCGTGTGTTTAAACCTTTAAACCTGCACCCTATGTGTTTCCACCTACATCTAGGTTGGCAGTGCTGTTATTTACCGCTCTTTTTAACCAACGTCTCTCCCAGTGGGAATTGTGTGTGTTTCAATTACAGTCACTTGATGTTCTGTGCAAAGGCCTGTTGGGAGAGAATAAGTATCGACACAGACCATGTCCAGCATTAACCTCCATATTCAGGCTCCTTTGGGAGATGTTCTCTCAGCCAAACTCATGTAACATTCGCTCTTGTTAAAACACAAATGCAGACTCGGTGTCACAGCGTGCCACATACAATCATATCTGCTTTTTCTTGACTGCTTCAGACTCTGAATGACTACAGCTACTATGTAATGTTTGATATGAGGCCAAAGTTTTTGTCAAGAGCGCTAATACACAGTATAAAAGCTGTGTACTGTATATTTGACAGTATTAGACAGCCTTTCAACCGCTTTAATTTCTGCTGTGACAGCATAATATATTTGACATTGAGAACAGGATTGGTACACCACATAAAGGGAGCCACTGGGTGTGTTTAAGGCTTTTCATACATTAGCATAGATAATTTATCATGCTCTCAAAGGTTTTTCATTTTACTGGGACAGAGACCACAAGGAGAGCTCTTTAACGTTTTATTTTAGTAATACATCAGTACATCATGATTTTTACAGGTGATCAGTGTATCTTTTCTCACTTTAATGACATTCCAAACTTTTCTTCTGTGGAGCACAACAACTTCTTTATTCCCAGATAATAAAAGTCAGTGCCCATTTTTTGGAGAAAGACATTTCGCCTGTTCAAACACACTCATTGGCCACTTTATTACGTGCACTTGTTCAAATACTCATTAGTGCAAATGTTATGTCATCTAATCACTTGGCAGCAACTGGAAACATGGTTTAGAAGATCTGCTGAAGTTCAAACCAAGCATCAGAATGTTGAAAGGTGATTAAAGTGCTTTCTAATGTTGCATGGTTGTTGGTGCCAGATGGGCTGGTCAAAGTATTTCAGAAAATGCTGATCTTCTGGGATTTTTATGTACAACTTTTTCTTGGGTTTAAGGAAAATGGTCCAATAAGAGAAGATATCCAGTAAGCAGAAGTTATGCTTACTTGCCTTGTCAATGCCAGAAGTCAGAGGGAAATTGCTGGACTGGTTCAAGCTGATAGAAAGACAACAGTAACTTGAATAACCACTCGTTACAACCAAGGTATGCAAAAGAGCATACCTGAACTCAAAACTCAAAACCAGATAGGGCTAGAGGAGTAGAAGGTCATACCAGGTGCTGCTCCTGAAGAACAGGAAACTGAGGCTACAGTAGGCACTTGCTCTGTAAAATTGAACAATAGAAGATTGGAAAAAGGTTGCCAGGTCTGAGATACGAATGGTAGGTTCTGAAATTGACGTAAACAACATGAAAGCATGGATCCATACTGCCTTGTGTCAACTGTCCTTACCTAAGTAGTGCTACTGGCCATATTCATCTCTTTAATCTGACGCAGCCAGATGTTCAGAGTGACTACTGACGGTCTGGAATCTAGTAGCATTCATTGGCCAAGGCCCACCCATGAGGCTGTCTGACCATCTGATGTTATCAAATAGGAGAACAGAGTGATGGTAATGTATAATGACGAGATTAAACTATTTATTTAATTTAAAGCAGAGATGGTCTCTGTAATCAAAACGATGATAATCACTAGAAAATGACCCCCCCCCCAACTAAGCAAGCCAGAGGCGACAGTGGCAAGGAACCAAAACCCCATCCGTGAGAGACTGGAGAAAAAAAAAAACCTTGGGAGAAACCAGACTTAGTTGGGGCCAGTTCTCCTCTTGCCGGAAGCCCAGCACTTAATGTCCAGTTCAATTTTAAGCGCATTTCAGATTGTCCAAAGGAGTTATAGTGTGTGTGTGTGTGTGTGTGTGTGTGTGCATTTGGTTTTGGTGATCTGTCCACAGGGCCCATCTAGGTGTTCTGGTCTCTGATGAAGATCATCTCTTTGTGCTGATACACCATCTGATCTGTATACCAAATGAGAAACAGAATGAGAGAGAGAGACAGACTAATATTAGAGTTTTCATTCTTTTTACAATGCTAGTACATCATGTTTTAAGGGGATTGTTCCCGGGTTCCGGCTGATCTAATTAATACAGCCTAACAATCCTTTAACGGATTTGATTAAAAAATGTGTTTCAGTGTGTTATGTGTAAGCCAGAGTAAAGAGATGTGTCTTTAATCTAGATTTAAACTGACAGAGTGTGTTTGCCTCCCTAACAGCATTGGGTAAATTGTTCCAGACTTTGGGTGCTAAATAAGAAAAAAGATCTGCCACCCGCAGTAGATTTTGACATTCTTATTTTGATATATCTTATTAATACTTATTGAGATGGAAAAGTTTTACAAAATACAGTTTTGCAGATGCTAGAAATGCTTTGAAATAAAGGATTGCTATCAACCAGCACACCTAGGTTCCTAACTAATGAAGAAGAATTGACAGAGCAGCCATTAAAGTGTTAGACAATGTTCTTGATTATTACATGTGGGGTTTTTAGGTCAGATAATTAATACCTCTGTTTCTGTCAGAATTTAAGTTACTTGTCGTCCAATTTTTTTATATCAGCTATGCATTTCGTTAAAATCTCTATTTGGTGTGTTTCACCTGGCTGAGAAGAAATATAGAGCTAAGTATCATCATCATAACAGTGAAAGCTAACACCATTTCTCCTGATAATATCTCCCAAGGGTAACACGTAAAGCGTTAAAAAGTAATGACCCTAGTACTGAGCCTTGAGGTACTCCATATTGCACTTGTGATCTACGTCTTCATTTACTGCTACAAACTGATAGCGGTCAGATGAGTATGATTTGAACCATGCTAATGGTTTTCTTTAGAGTTTTCTAGTCTATTCAAGAGAATGTTGTGGTCAACAGTGTCAAACGCAGCACTGAGATCTAATTTTCCAATAATTATGAGGTACAACCACAATCAGATGATGGAAGCAGGTAATTTGTAACTCTTTGTAACTCAATACTATGATACAGTCTAAATCCTGACTGTAAAGCCTCACAGATACCATTTTTCTCTAACAAGGAATATAATTGTGAGGATACTTTCCTTACCTTTTCTAGTATCTATGACACCTACCACTGCTGTTTGATAAACTTGTGAAAAATGGAGCGAAACGACAAATGAAACACAGCGTACAATTAATTAAACGGAGCAAGAAAAAAAAAGAACAACAATACAGACGATGGCAAACAATAAGAGTGTAAGGCCAGCAGAGACTCAAATGACAAGTTAACCGGCAAATGAATGCCAATGAGCTGCACTCTGTTTAGATTAAAAACGAACAATCAACAATGTTTGATTTATAATATAGGAAATGTGGAGGGAGTTCAGTTTTATATTACCACTTTAAACAACAGAGAGTGATAGCTTTGTCTTGTGATGGCTACTTCTAGCAGGATAACACACCATGTTAAAAAACTCAAATCATCTCACTCTTGTTGCTTAACCATGACAGTGAGTGATTTACTCGAATGGCTTTTACAGACACCAGATCTTTGGGATTTTGTGGAACAGGAGATTTGTTTCATGGATGTGTAGCTGAAATCTGCAGCAACTGCGTGATGTTGTCATGTCAATATGAACCTGAATCTCCGAAGAATGTTTTAAGCACTTTGTTGAATCTATGCAATGTGGAATTAAGAAAGTTCTGGTGGCAAAAAGGGTCCAGCCTGGTACTACATGTAGCAAGATGTTTTATGAGATATCAAATCCCACTAGGTTGTACTATAATAAGGAACTCTACCAAACAAAAATTAATAATTTTACTTTATTCATAGTTAAAGGATGCCAAATATAAAATAAAAAGGACACATCTGTCAGTTGAATGTTCCATATGTTTTAAAATCAGAGTTTATTCGATGATTGAAATGTTACTGTCATCATAAGAATCATGGTCATTGGGGTGGTTTCACCAGCAAACAGGTCTCCTGGTGTAATCTTTCTCCATAAATAACAGAAAATAAAGGCAGGTCGGCCTGACTCATGCCCGCTCAGCTCAAATCTGGACCATTAACCAGAGATTCAACACATTCAGCATTGCTGAAAGGCAGTGGAAAAGAGCCAGTGGGTTTTATGAGGACACATCTCGCAAGTGTTGTCAGGACAATCCCGCTCTCGATAAGTACTCGTATCGTCTATTTTCTCACCGCGTGATTGGAATTTCATATTTCCGTCCTTCACATACAAATGGAAATATTGCACGTCCAAACACATTCGCATCTTGCCGCTCATAACATCGAGCCAGGAGTCACCCAGCCTGCAAATTGCCCGTGGAAAATTCTTGTTTGCTTGACTATTATGCATGCCACATCCTATTCAGACCTTTGTGTTGGCTGTATCCCCTGCATGCACAATTTCAGCCACGGGACTATGACATTTCCAAAACCCGTCTGCAATCGGTCACGGCGCACAAAATCCCTGAAATATTTTCATCAGGCAATGCGTCTCCCAGCATCTACATTCAGAGACATTATCCTGTCCTTGATGTTTTATCATTAGTTGGGAAGTGTTTGGGCTCCTACTGAGATCTTTTGATGGAGCACAGACAATAAAGTGATGGAGACAGCCAGCCAATTTTGCCTGCTGCGACTGTTCCCCAGCAAGGCGCCTGAGTATCTGTGCTAAAAAGTGGAATGATAGTCACATCGCACAGCCACAGTACAATAGCTCGGCCGCATTTGCCAGCGCCCCATTATTCCGCTGATTGTGCGATGGCTGTATCCAATATGACTGTGTGTTTATTAATAAATGATTCTCGTAATGTAATTTTCTCTTTCTCCCGTTTCCATGCTCGCCGCATGATAGGAAAGCTGCCTGAAAGATTTGAATCAAGTCGAGTGGACCTTTTTGGTTTTCTTAAATCCCAACTGGTTTACGGATGTGAACTTTAGGACTGACCATCCAAGCGATGAAATCGGATCAGTTTGTTTCGGCCAATATCTGCTACATCTACATCAGTTGCTGTAGTTATGATGTAAGCATCAGCAAGATGCCGTGAACCTTTCTGAGTGCAGCTGTCAGAGAGGACGGAAAACGGGGAAGTTTGGCCTCTGCTCACAGCTGTCACCATATCGAGCTGAAATCACAAGGCACATTCATGCAAATGCTGCTGATTTATCCGCTCATTCATTATAAGGTGCACTCGGACACAGCTGCAGACTGTATTGCGTACTTTTGTGTGATGTTACATGCACATTGTGTCGGAAAACGCCGATCGGATGCGTTCCAAAAAAGTCTGATTTTAATCGGATTAGATTGGGTTTGGATCACTTTGTAAACATCGGATTTCATGTGGGGGTTTTTTCGCCGTTCAGTCTTCAAACAAAACAACTAAACGGATTTGAGTAAGATATGCCAAAACATCGGATTTTTGCTGCCTGTCTGAACAAAGCCTTTGGCACAGTGTGTTTTGTTTAATCACGTCGGCCAGTGTCATGCCCATTGAAATGTAGGCTTTATACTGTTGCTTGGACGTCTAATTTTATGTTTCTTAAGCTGTGGTTTTTTATTATTGCAGGTAGTAATTTTCTTTGCATGTTCCTTACATTACATTTGATCAAATATCTATAGCTGGCCAATTTGCCTACAGCTGTTTCAATAACACTGTTTTGCAGGAAACTGCTTCACAGTCAGACATGCAATTTCATGTAAAAGCAAAATGACAGGCCATTTTTCATCTCAATGGAGGATATTTTTCAGCTATTGTCTTAAGCCCCCTTTACATTTAGACATTCTTTTATAGTGTATCTTAAGTGTGATTTAATAAAAATCGACCTGCAATTACCCACATACAATGTAAAACACCACTTACAGGTTGCACATACTCAGCACGTTCCATGATTTACCAAATATCATTAGACATTAATGACATTAGTTTAAAAATGGCGACTGTCACTTTATAAAGCTTTATGAAGGTTTGTTTTTAGGGAGAGTTTTGGAGAATTTATTTTTAATTACATAAAAATTACATAATTATACTTAATTACACATTAACTACACATTTATTTTTTCGAAAGATTTGAGTAATTAAGATTCAAAGAAATTAATAATTTTAATTAGCAAGGATGCTTTTAAATTTAAATTTAATTTTATTTTAAATTTAAACAAAAAAAGAAGTTCAACACTGATAATAAAAAAGTTTCTTGAGAACTAAATCTGAACTAAGAATGATTTCTAAAGGATCAAGACTGGAGTAATGATGCTGGAAATTCAGCTTTGCCAATAAATTGCATTTAACTTATTAAAAGTTAAAATTGTAATAGGAAAATATTTTTTTTAATATATTGTTTTATGATATTTTTGACCAAATAAATGCAGCTTTAGACTTTACTTAATTCAATCAATGCCTCATGGGATTATAGTTTATCCCCTCATTAAAGCAATTAAATGAATATTTCGCATACATTTCCCTTTTTGGTCCAGTTTTTCAAAAAGGTTTTGTTTCAAATCAGACTTTTTGATGTTTTATTAATCTCAAAGCCGGTGGGTTTGGTTCACGCCTTTGAACTCTTTTATGAAGATTTTTATTTTATTTTTTAATCCCTATGGAATAAAAAATGAATGGAAAAAGTATTTCTGGAACCAAGACGGCTTAACAAGTGGGCAGGCACAGTTGCGCTCTATTGCATTTCCCTGCTTTAGAAACATTCTCACAGTAAAAGGATGCTAATAAGGCTTAGAAATAAGGAAAATGGGAGACAATAAAGTTTTAAATCGCCCCTGTGAGGATCTAGAAAGAGAAACAGCACATCGTTCATTAAATTGGATGACCAGATAATAAAACCCGCTAAAAAGAACAGCATGTTGGAAAATGTACAAATCATTTAATCAAAAGGACAGATATTGATCTATTATTATGCAGGCAAGTGTTGCCTGGTAAATTCATTCAGGTTTATGATATAATGACAGAAATGTTCTCATGCAAGGTGTAAAGGGGGTTTTGGTTAAAGAGATGTTCCTCGTTCTTTCATACTAACATGATGGCTTTTGTGACTTCTCTCCTTCATTTAATACCTCTTATGTGTGTTTTCATTTTCTCCATCTAGATGTTCTCACCACAACCCCCCCACCCACCACTACCACCATCAACGCTCTCCAAGGTACAGTATCCCATCTGAGCTGCAGGGTTCTCACTCCATTTCACCCTTTTTTACATTTTTCCTGTGTCCTTCTGTGCTTTTGCATCTACGTGTATGTGCGTGTGAGAGAGTGTAAGTATGCCGCTGATGCATGTTACTGTCCATGAGCTAAAAAGACAGCAAGAAGAGGGTAAAGTGCAAGGGCTCGTGCCGAGACGGGTGGGTCGCCCTAATAAGATCTAAACGCCGATATTGGACTCGGTGGTCTTGCGGCGCCTCGCCATCATTGTCACTTGTCAGGTTGTGCTTGTCACATCCTTTTCTGTCACTCGCTTGATCTTTCGCTGTAGATATTCATTTTGTAACGAAAATCTTATCAGGATCTCGATGTGTCCGTGCCTCAGAATATGATTACAAATATCCTTGGCCTTCCATAAGAATGACATCAACACATCCTTGAAATGCTCTGACCAAACACACTGTAATTTCTTTTTTTAAGTTGTCAATAAAAATAAAGATTACTGTACCCCGCATCATTATTGTTGAATTAAATTCAATAATGATTATGGGATGCTGATTCATTTGCTATAAAGTATGATCCATTTTGTGGCAGTTTGAATTTCTTGTAAGATCACTTAATAACCACAAAAATTGCCACAAATACATGATTCCTATAAGTTTTGAGCAAGCCTACTAATATATGTATATATATATATATATATATA
>JAUMHG010000059.1:7155890-7167814 GCA_032359395.1 Enteromius anoplus
TACAGTTATCAGAGTATATCTACTAGAGTATGTATACACACACACACACACACATATATATATATATATATATATATATGTGTGTGTGTGTGTGTGTGTGTGTGTGTGTGTGTATGTATATGTATATATATATATATATATATATGTATGTATACAAAATTCAAACATGTTCAAAAGTTTTCAAATACTTGTTTGGCCACTATATAAGGCCATTTAAAATATATAAATATGAAATATGCTAAAGTTAAAATAAATAATTAGCATTAACGTTAACATTAACTTTCATCAAAATGCAAAGATTGTGTAAAACATTCAAGGCTAAGACAAAAACATGAAAACAATAGAAGAAAATAGCTGACATCATGCTGTAAAGCAAAATTAAAGTCATTCAAATGAATAGTGGCAAATAAAAACCTTGAGAGAGAGATAGAGAGAAATATATACACACACTCAAAAACAGCAGCCCCTGATGACTGACACACAGACAACAAGACATCTATGCACGACAGAAAGAAGAAATGGCTGCAGCAGGTACACCACCCCTCAACAGTATCTGATGCTTTCCGGATTCACAAAGGCAACACATCAAGGAATATTCCCAAAACACTAGTACAGCAGCCTTTCCAGTGCAACTTCATAAAAGATTATACTCAGAAGTTCCCACAGCTGCTGGTTTAGCCCGACATTATATGATCCTCCTCAATAAAAACAGCACAGCAAGCCAACCCGTGAACCCCAAAACTGATGTGATTCAGGGGTTTCAATATGCAAATTAAACATCCCAACTCCTTTGTAGCGTCTGCTGTAATTTACTTCTCTGCATCATCTCAGTAATGCAGACTCCCCATGTATCATTCAACACACACACACACATCAGCCTCCACATCAAAGACAAGAACCGATTCCCTTTAATTGATAGAAAATGCTGAGCCACTTCAAAGATGCATTAAACAAATGAAAGCATCGATTATTTATAGGTAAAACTAACAGAAATTTACACAAGTTCTAATGACCTACTTAAGCACTGCAGTTTAGTAGAGTAATACAAACTGCAGGATAAGCACTTGATAAAGTAGATCTGGCTACATCTTTCACCCAAGCACCAATAACTGGACATAAATCCATTAAAACAATGTAAACATTAATATTTCAGTGGGTATAAAACACAAAAATGAAGAATAGAACAGTAGAATATATATGTATATATTTTATAAAATAAATAAATTAAATATATATGTATGTAAACTACTGTTTATAGTACCAATTTTTTAAGTAATGTAATTAAAAAGACAAATATTTCAACTACAGAACACCACACAAACTATGACATGCAGTATAGCATACATACATTTCTTGTATGTTTTGAACACTGCACTGTATAGAACCCCATGACAAAGCAGCAAAGGATTTCCATTTATTCAAAGAGGGTACAATTATTCCTCTCCTAATGAAATAGGATGAATACTCACTGATACGCTGTCTGTCTAGTCTCAGGCCCATTCTGACAGATCCAAGCCGATAGTTCCCTCTAGTCTCGCACCTGAGCCTTTCCTTATTCAGCCTCTCTGCTGATGTTGTGCATGGCTGCTGCACGCAGACGCAGTAACCCGTCACACACACCCCCACAGACCAGCAGCCTGTGCTCAGTCAGCCCCAGCTCATCAAAAACAAACGGCCCCGATTCACAGCAGAGCGAAAATCAGCAACACGCTGCAGTCAAAACACATCCTGTCTGAGACACAGACCTTTTCCAATCTTCATTTCCTACAGTAGAGGGATGTGCATGATGCTGTGTCTAATTACAACAGAGGAAAAAGGACAAATATAGAAACAGAGCCCCCCTTCGCTCCACCATCTTAGCCCCTCCCTGCGCTGGATGTTGGTCCTCCCTCTGAATCCATGCAGAATGGAGCTGCGCTCTCAGATACCGACCTCAGAACAGGACATGTGCATCGATTTCCGATGTTGTTTGGAGTTCAGTGCAGCGGTTCTTAAAATGGTTGGGATTTTAAAATCAGGCATCCAATAGTGACAATTTATTACCAACGTTTTTATGTTTTATTCCCAAAAACATACTTAAACATCAAACACTAGTGTTTAAGTACATTATATATACTAACTAATACAAAATTATTTATTAATCTCAAGCTATGTAATACCATAACTTTAAAAAAAAGCTGCAAAACGGGCTACAAATTGACGTTTTGATTTAACAGTGCTAAAAACTTCCTGTCTTTGTCTGTTTGTGATAAACAAACTAAAATAAAAAATACAAATTGCTCAATGAACCAGTGTTTTTTCCGACCAAAACCACTTAAAAGCACATTGTAATTATGATTTCACAACTAGGAACTTCCCGTGACTCATCAATATGCTTGGTTCATATTCCCAGAAGTGAAAGATGCATTTGTAAACTGTGTATATAATTTTGACAACTTCAAGGAGTACACTCACATACAGTACAGATCACCTCAAAACATTGAATGCTGTGGTGAAATTGCCACTTTATAACCTTACCATGACAGGCCTTTCTAAGCCACTGGTTTGGAAAATTCCTCTGTAAAAAGCATGCTGAATTTTTTCCTTTAGCTGAATCTACGAAATCCCAGATCAGCTCTAAACGTCTTGTAATGCTGATTTAAAGACATAAGCGCATTTAAGATTATAGCACCTGGTCTGGTATTTGCAACGGTTGATGAAAATGGGTAAAAAGCAGACACCAAAGGTCAACGCTCACAGTTTTATGTCACACAATCTGTGGATTAAAATTCCACTTGTATAATAAATTGCACCAAAAGCTTTTTCTGCAGCAATAATCCACAAGGAAACTCTTCAGGTTACATAAAAGCTAGAAAGAGTAACCCAGTGATCATGAGTTGACCTTTCTCCATCTGGAGTCACGGCTAATCTACAGTGCCATAAATTAAACAAGGGTTGTGAGCAATTCAATCTCGTCATGCATCTTCTCTTAAAGATGCATACCAGCCAGGTATATTGCTTGTATATCAGATGAGCCCAACATCTTAGAGAGCAAAAGTTAATCAGACTCCACTTTATGGAGTTTATGATAAATCATAATCCAGCACTGACCTACTTCATAAACGTAAATCCTGAATCTGGATCCATATATCATATTCTACAAGACTTCCTGATCATGCGTTTTCAGTAATACTGATTTGATGCACTGCCGTTTCACTAAAAACCCATGAAGTTGCTCAACCTCAAAGTATCAACATTTCAAGATAACGAAAAAAAAAAGACTTGGTTTGGGTCCATTCTAATGAAATTGTGGTGATTGAGGGCTTCCTCTCTTCTGTCCAAAATTATTTAAAGCAGAAAAAACTGATTTAATCAATGCTCCAACGAGCTGCTCATATGGAGATGGAGGTGACTGTTCTCAGATCAGTAAAAGCGCATTACAGCATCAGTAAAATTGGCCCAGTTCCTGCTCCGTCTCCATCTCTCGCTGCACTAGTAGGGTGGAGGCAGGGATCCTGAAAGCTTCTCTGTAAACCTGAGCCGAGGAATGTGGAACATGCACACCACCTCTGGGAATGCAACAAAGGTCTACATACAGACGCCACAGAAGGGATGTTAACTCAATACCCTATTCTAGGACTAAACACAGACATGGTTATTGTAAAACAACTACAATTTAAAATTATAAAAGGTACTGTATTGAAAATATGAAACCAGAGTCAGCTGCAAACAAATACTGTACTTGGTTTAGAAGAGTTATTCATGTTTCACCAATTAAAATAGAAATTTGCATTTAACATTGCTGAAACTAAAACAAGAGTTTGTGTGTGGTGTGATATCTGAGTAAATGACCAGAGGGTAAAATAAAAATCTGTCTTAAATTTCATTTATTTAATAAAAAAAAAATAATAATAATTTAGTATCATACTATTATAGCTTTTGTTAATATTTTTAATTGCATTTTATTTGCAGAATTTCTCATTTTATTTTAATTCAGGTTTACATTTTAGTTTATTAGTGTTGTGCGTGTAGTATTAGTATTAGTGTTTTAGTTTTAGTTATTTACATCAAATTAAACTAAATGAAACTGCTGCATTGGAAACAGAAATGTAAGAATTTAAGAGTTTAAGTTTTATTTCAGTTAACATTTATTTTAAGAAACAAGTTTATGGTTTTAGTATTAATTTACTTTAACTTTATTAACCCTGACACGCACGTTCAAACAATCATGTTTAACTGACCAAAAACCTGTACGTGTAATTAAAATACTCTGGTTATATTGTTAATTTGCATTTATTTCTGAAGATTTTCTAAATCTGGGTGTTAATAACTATGAACAAGACTTGAACTCATATAAAATAACTTTTTTTTTTTGTTTTGTTAAATTGTCCTGAAGTACAGAAAAGATTCCTTCTTTTTTGTTAATTCCGTTTTGTTGATATTTTGTTCATACTGCATGATTTTTTTTTTATACATAATTTACACCAGGCAGACAAAAGGCGCCATGGCATGAAACTGCTTTTATCTGATATGCATTCAGTGATATAGTATCGTTCAGCTGTGCACATGAGCTTTGAAAGCAACAGAAGATAAACAGAACTAAATGACATTCCTCCTAAAAACGTTCTTATTAAACTGCCAAGTTTGGATTAAGAGAGTATCTGTATTCTGATATATGCATGACTCTGGACTCCTCCAGCCCCCGGCCACAGTGTGTCAGTGTAATGCGCTCAGGAGACTGAATGTGATCTAATAGAACAGGAGTCTGTGTGACCTTGAAAGCTGAAACACACGGGATGATGGAGGCGCAGAGCACAGAGCTGTAGGGCAAACTTCCTGTTCCTCAGCTATGACGCCATACCCTGCACATGATGCATGGAAACAACACCCTTGCTTATACTGTACATACAGTAAAGATTGAAGAGGGGGGCTCAGTGCTATTTACTGCTCTCTGCTGGAAGCCATCAGCATAACAACAAAATCTGGCTGGACAAGAACGTATTGGGGCAGATTAGTTGAAATAAAAATGAAGAAGCTCAGTTTGACGTTAAATCAAAGACAGTACAAGAAGATAGGGAGGGAACTGATCAATCATAGAAAAAAGAAAAACAGTCGTAAATATGGAACAGAAATCACATCTTTCAATTGAATTGCCATCTGCCTTTTCTGATAGAGTTTGTTTGTTTACTCTAGAATGCATGAGCACATTAACTGGACCAAATTTAATTTGGGGGAAAAATAGCTACTGATTAAAGTTACTTTCCTTAAAGGGACTTGGTGTTTGTTACAGTTTGTCTAGAGAGAACCAAAGCAAATCTTCACGTCCAGTCCATCTCGGCATTAATCAGAACAACTATGACCATGAACATATTAAAATGTTACCCCCTACTTTTTCATATCAGCACATGAGCCAACTGCTCAATCAAGTCTTAAAGGTACAATAGCAAAAACAACCTGACTGAAGGATAACTAGACCAACTACATAAATTGGGCTATTTTGAAGCATGATACCTTGATTTATGTTACAAGCAGATAAATAAAAAATGTAAGGGATAATTAAGAATTAATTCTTATATATATATATATAGAAATTCTTGAGCATCAAAGCTGCAGTTTTGGTGAGCATAAATAAATTCAAAAAATCTTATATAGAGTAATCGGTTTACAAATATTGCCATTTTCTGATGAAATGGACTATGTTAATGTTAAAGATGTTTGTATGAATACAGCAGTTTAGGGAGAAACAATGATGTTGAAATCCAAACAGCTAGTCGAGATGTTTTCCACAGCCTGCGATCTTTCAGGATAGCATGTAACCTGACAAAGACCAATCTGTATTGCTTAGAACTTAAACCACAGCCCTAATTTCAACATGATAAATAATCTGCCACCAGTGAAACCAAGAGCCCAACTGACACATTCCCGTCAACCCTGACTGATCATGGCCTTCAGCCGGCCTGCGTTTACCATAAAACCCTCACCTGCACAGAGCCAAAGTCAACATTCTCATAGTGAAAGTGGGCACATTCTGCCAGCCTGGGAAAATGGCCTTTGGTGAGGGACAGTCTGCAAAACAAAAAGAGTTCATCAGTATTCTGCTCCGTGAGTCTGGAAGAGACAAAACAGAGAAAGAACTCTCCCCTTGAACATATGAACACCTACTTTTTGACGTTCTTGATCTTCATGCTGGCAGTGCTGGCACATGAGCGCAGAGAAGATTCGGCAGGCGGCTCGGAGACCATCGGCGCTCCTCGTGCCTGCATATACCAATACGCACATGTAAACAAACGATTACGCAGCGCTCTAAACGCATGAAACGTGACATACAGAAAGCTAGTGCACAAACACGCACCATAACAGCAATGGCGTCCTCCCAGCCTGCAGTCTCTGCTGGCTGCAAGCTCCTATCTTCCTCCCCCTCATCCTCTTCTGGGTGGGGCCTTAAAGAAAAGAGATTCAGAGAGGGGTATGTTGAAATAAGCTTATGCTATGACATACATAAATACCTCTGCATCGCACCACTCAACAAAAAGCAATTACACTGATGAGATTTACTGAGCTAAGATGAGCTAGGATTGTTTTAAAGTAATAGTTGACCTAAAATGTTTTGAATCTGTTTAACTGGTCTGTAGAGCATGAAATAAGATGTTTCGTAGAATGTTCAAGCTGCTCCTTTCAAACCAATGTAATCAGTTTGTGACCAAGGGTTTTCTGCTCCTTAAAAAGGTCTTCTTAAGCCATTCAACAGGGAACAGGCTGTTTTTAAAAAAAAAAATGCTTGCCCTGATTTGCAGTATGGAGGAGTCTATGCTAATTTTAGGTAGGTGGAGACGACAGATTTAACAGAAAGTCAAAATCTTTTAGTTTAGACTAAAATTTATCCTGTTGGAGGTTTAAAAAAATCTTAAGGATATCAAGGAGGATATTTACATAATTTGATTATTTTTATCTGCTATTCATCTCTTAACAAATCAAGTTTATTGAGACTTTTTTGTGATATATATATATATATATAGCCCAACACAAATTTTTTTTTATAAATTAATGACAATATATATACATATATATAGTGCTGGACAACGATTAATGTGTATTATGTATATAAAAAAACACATACAATATATCAGTATATATGTATTTATGTATATGAATATAATGTATATTACATATAAATATATTTAATATATAAACACACATATATATATATGCACATGTGTGTATATTTATATATAGGCTGCATAATACATATGATTAATCATATGTACAATTTTTTTTTTTTATGCCTACATTTGGGTACCCAAACTTAGATCTCCACAAGCCAACAGCTCTCATATGTACAAAGTCCACTGATTCGTCAGATACATTCCTTCTGGTCTCTCTCTTTTCCCCACTTTTGGCTGCCTAATCAAGCAGGACATGCAGACAATAAACTAACCAAGTTGAGAGGCACCACTCCTAACACTGAACTCATGACTCGGGTGAGGAAATAACCAAACAACGAGCTACATGTTCACCAAGGCCGAACTGTGTCAATAACACAAGAGTAAAGCTGCTCAACAAACACACACTATTCCTAATGCATTTTAGTGTGTCTGTTAGGATCTTGTACACAGGAAAATTACACAATCTGGTTTGTTAATGAGGGTATAAACCTTACATAAACGTCTTTAATCAGTTAGTAAAGCCGTTTAAGATGTGTAGTAATTAAAACTACCAAATTACACAAACCTATTATGTGAGAAAATAACACTTTATATGCCAGTCGTAATGAATTATACTCAAAAGTTACATTCATTTATTATCTCCAAATGTACAAGCTCCCATTTCACATTCACATCATGAAATGATCTGTCCATGTCAGAAATTCTCCAGAGCATTACCCAGTTCACCCTGCAGCTGAGAACATGGCCGGGAGGGTCGAAACAAGGAGACGTTATAGAAGATCGGATCAGTGGCGGTAAAAAGCACACTATTGTACGTTTTGCATCGCACAAGGATATCGCTTCAATCAGTCACTCAGCCGGTCACAAATGAATCCATCCTTAATAACAAAGAACAGGGCTAAAGTGTAACTTGAAATACGATGCGCTGCTGGGGTAAGGAAAGGTGAGCTGGAACAGCTTTAAGGATTGGAAAGCCTTTAGAATGGGAATAAAAGCCTAGAGTTTACACAATTCATTCGGTAGACAAAAGACGGAGTCAGTGATTTTGTTCCAGGGCATCCCACACTCCCACTTCCTCCAAAAGATTAGACCAATGTGAGATTGAACAATAATGCCTGATCTTGTTCATGGAAGAAAGAGGCAAAAGTTTACTGCCATTTTAAAGTCACAGGTGCAGCATGACGAGTTTTAAACGACTAACTATGGATCAATGATTAATGAGAGTGTTCACAATGAGGCAGTCTTTATCATATTTAGTCAATATTTAGACAATTACAATTATCACGAAAAACTGCTGCTGATGACGTCCAATGAACAGGATATTTGGATTCTAAATTAGAATCAAGTTAATAAAGTCAACAAAATAAAAGAAATAAATTGTTGTCAGTACTCATAATTTAATATATATAGATAGAAAATAATGACTCTTAACAGTGTAATCAGTTTTATATATGTAAAGTTCAAAAAAGGTTTAACAAAATTAAAAAAAATAAATAAATAAAATACAAATTTTACAAATAATAAATTATTAATGTATAAATATCACTAACTAGCATTTCCATAAAAAATATCTAATGATCTGATATTTTACATCGATTGATAAATGTCAGCAATGGTTTCCTGTTTTGTTTCTTACAAATATCATGAATTATTATTAGCTTAGTCTTTGAATTATTTGAATATCACTAACTGCAATTGCCATAAAAATGCCAAATCATCTGATATTTTACATTGCTGATATTTTTAACTTGATGAAGGTCTGCAATTGTCTTAATGTAATTTCCTGGGTTTTTGTTTTGTTTGTAGTTTTTCTTTCCCCAGCATATTGGTTGCAAAACATGATTTTTGTCTCAAACCAAATATATATATATATAAAAAAAAAACTACATATTTAAGAAATAAATTAACAGACTGTATAAAATATGTGCCATGTCACTGACTATTACATTAAACTATGCCGGCTTCCTTGGGGTGGTACAACACGTTCATTGACGACTCTACTGTCCTTGTTATCATCTCTGTAGGGCACCAGTTGCACACAAATCTCCACTCCATAATTTACTCCTCAGGAGACAAATTCACATCTGCTGCATGCAGAGTGCTGCTGAAAAATGCTCTCTCGGAAATAGAATAAGGTGACCGGTCACATGACGCATAAAACGCCTGTGTGTGCAAAACCATGCACTGCACCTGATTATGCAGAGATTCAGCCGAATGTATAGAAAAAGCCTCATCTAACCTTGCGAGAGAAACACACACACACACACGGGCAGATGTATAAGGCATACCTAACCATAACCGGCAGCAGCCAAAGCACACTGAGAGGAGAAGTTTGCAGGCTGTTACTCACCCTTCGCAGGGATCATGACTACATGCGTTTCTCAGGGGTGTTGGAGCTCTACCGTGTGTCGCTGCTGCAGTCCCGCTGCACGCCTCCATGATACTGAGTCACTGCAACAGCTGCCCGTCTGTGAGGGGAGGGAGGAGACCGGACTTCAGCAGAAACATCCAACACCCAGGCCTGTGGCACAAAAATCTTCAAATCATTTCAAAATAAACAACCGGGGATTTTCGTGGAAAATGCATTTGTTTTTTTTCTGTTGATGCAGGATTTAAACCCCTGTTTAATGGTATACAGAACAAGTGTTGAGGCAATAAAAACACGTTTTGCACCCATGATAATGTGTGTTGTGTTTTAGTAAGCATTTAGATCAACTTTACTAACTACCTTTTACACAAGAGCCAGCATCCATAAGGTCTTTAAGTCCTTAGCAAACATATATAAACATTTACAAATCATGAATAGCTCCAACTTTAGATTGGGTATAGCAAAAATATGAACAAATAATTCATAAATGATTTGTAAAGATAAATATAGGTTGAATTCAAGTCATTTGGGACAACTTCGAGATGACTGCTCTTAAAGGTAATACAATTATGAAAGTTGAATGACATTTATAAGCACTAATTAGTGATCCATTAAGCAATATGTACCATTTGTTATGGACTTTTTAATTATGCTTGTACTCATAAAGTATATGATTATACTGTATGAACTGAAGGTTTGATGACATTTTTAAGCTTTTCCATTTACATTAATTATGTTAATCATAAGATAATGTTTAATAATAAAATGTGTAAAAATTAACAAGCACATTATCTAATATTTCTAGCTATGTGAACATACATTAAATAATGATCTGTTAAGCATGTTATTCATGAATCAAGTGTTACCCTTTATTCCAATATATAGCCTTAATGAATATTATCAATGTTATGAATGTAAATGGTGGATACAAATGCTTTATATTGCCATAAGAGCTTATATTTACATATACACACACAGTTGTACAGGTGTACAGGTGTGTGTGTGTGTACATGAACTAAGTACATTTTATTACATTATTTTTATTGTCATAACAGCACCAAATGCTGTGTTAAATTATATTAAAAACTACACTAAACTAAATTAAACTAAACTAAACTATGTTATCAAACAAATACATGTTATGCATGGACGTGGTGAATTTATTTACTTACTTTATAATGCTATAATAGTAATAAATGCTCTATTCATTTCAATAAAATAAATACACAGATAAACAAATAAAGGTTATGTGGCAGATTTCTTTGTTTTATTACCATAATATCATTGAAGTGTCAAAGATAACATCAGGTTAACCAAATACTAAATAAATAAATACAATGCAAGCAGGTGGCAAATTAATGACTTTTTATTGCCATAAATAATTGCTATGAATCGCAGTGAATAAATGAATAAATGACACAGCTAAAATAGTTTTAAAAACATCTATTTGCACATGGTGGATGATTATTAATACAGCTATTAAATCAGTCATACTGATAAAGAACCCTCTCGAACTCCTGCAAAAATACTGTAAGTTGGCTAAATGGAGACTGTGGACCTCGAAATGCAAATGAACCTAAAGAAAATCAATGATGAGAACAGTTTGTGGCATGTTAAGTGATGCATGACCGTGATGAATACAGGACTTACACAAGACTTGTATAAGCAACTATACGCTACGCCATCAATAATTCAAGTGTGAAAGATATAAACAAAAGAAATCCTGGAATACTGAGACACACCCACAGTGGCGGTTTAACCATGGCTGACATGGAGAGAATTTACGATCTTTTGGTTGTGATAGAGTAACAAGAAAGAAAACGACAAAATATTCGTCTCACACTCCGGCTCTACTAGCAGAGGTGCTGACGGGGAAAAGCTTGATGTTGACTCAGCAGAATGAACCCTCCCTGACAGGAAAGACAGCTCCATGTGAGCATGCAGGCACCCGAGAGAGTTAACTTACCTTACATACATAGGTAGCTCTGGTGATTCATCCAAACCAATTTACACAGTCTGTATGATTATTTAACTCCTTTCAACCAGTTTTGAGAGGGCGCTTTGGAATTCAGTATCTCAAAATATGAGCAACTGTCTGTGGTCTGTACTCTACGATTTGCAACAGAATACTATTGAGTTTGAATGTCTGAAACTACATTAAAATGGAATTTAAAATGTAACTTAAATATTATTTACAATTAAATAGAAATATTCAAAATAAATTATTAGCCTAAAAATTTATTTTATTTTAATTATATTATTTTTATCATTATTTTATTTTTTTGTATTTATTTTTCATATTAATTATTTTTAATAATAACAAAACCATAATAATAATAATAATAATAATAAGAGTGTTTTTTTATTCCAATGTATTATTTTATTATTAATTATGTATTGTTTTAGATTTTGTT
>JAUMHG010000059.1:7192360-7210389 GCA_032359395.1 Enteromius anoplus
GTCACAAGTTTAGTTAATTTTGACTGACATGACATAAGCAAATGATAATGTTATAAAAGAGCAGAGAGTTGTATGAAAGCAATTGATGCTTGTCCAAAAGCATTGTAATTTGTTTGAAAGAATGAGAAACTGCTACTATGATGTGTACACATGACTAATTGTTTTGAGAAATGCATTAACTGTTGTGCACATGTAAGTACTGTTGTGAGAAATGCACCAAAGTGACTGAGAAAAACTGTAACCTGTTAATGAGATCTTATATCTCTCGTTCGCATTTTTTAAAGGAAGCGGTGTCTGTGTACACCATGAAATCACTGACAGATAATTATCCTTTCAAACCAGGCGTAGCTTTTCATGTGTGGTGGGATTGAAAAGCACAGGCTTTTATTCATTTCTTTCATTCTCTCACAAGGACCAATTAGCTTGCCATAACTTTAAAAATTATGATGCCTCTGAGTAGCGGGGAGTTATAATCTCGACTGCTGTAAACGGATGGAAACATACTTATGCTGAGTGTAATGTGCAGCAGGAGGCTGATGAACTATTTAGGTGTCCATGACCGAGTTTTTATGAAAGTCATTAGCAACTTCATTGAATTTAGTTCCAACAAGAAAAACACCTTATGCTTTTTAAGGGCTGTTTTCTTCCACTGGAGTGCATTTAGACAAATTAAGTTTTCTCCTTAATTTTGTAAATGCTATTATTTATTTGCAGCACGCACACACACCAACTGTTGAAATTTTACACCCTTTTAACATCAAGCAAAACCCAACACATGGCCACTGCGGTGCCTTACACTATAAGTATTCCGCCTCATAAAAGCACAAAGAAGAAGCCCTCTCTGTTAGTTCTGTAGCTCTGGATAGAGCAGAATTTAGCACTAATGGGTGGTGAGGTTTGGAGCGGTGAGCCGCAGCCATGCTAGACTCAGCCTTAATGTCAGCTTCTTTTAACTTCGCACTGATTTCGTCTGGCTCTCTGGGCTGAAAGCTTAATAGGTGCTGAGTCATCAGCCTTTGAGTGGTTCATCCCCGGCTCCCTTTCCCACTGGCCATTAGAAGCCTCTCACCCCTCGTTCCATCCTTTGACTGATGCTGGTGAAGACTATAGTTGTGTGGTTGAATGGTTCACCCCAGGCACTCTGTTACAAAAGTTTTTCTTTCTTTTTTCTTTTTTTTTTTTGTTAGAAATGTAATTCAAGTAGTTCCACACAATTGTTAGGCATTTTCACTCTGGCTTTGTTTATGCTAAGAGCCAATTAAATCAGGGTCAAACCACCCTAGACACCATACAGATAACTAAAACATAACTAAAACGGCAGCAGATGTATTAAATAGACATGCATTTAGCCATCTCATTGTGTTTGATTAAATAAAGCTAATATGGTGATAAACACTAATAATGAAAGTTAAGTGCATGAATTAGTATAGAGGTTGTGTGCCAATTGAAATACTATACACTATGCATTAATACAATGCACTGTGTACTCAACTATTTAATGAATTAATTTTATAAGGCTATTTCACCATCCTGCAAAGTCTGATATCCCCTCTCACAGCCGAGTACTTTAAATGTCCAACACCCCACACTTTGGGTTAATTTTGTGGATTATCTGGGTATTTGAAATGCACTTTTTTTTTACTGGTGGTACTAAAAATAGCACATAAGTAGGCTAATTGGGATGCACCTGTCATTTAGCAGAAATTATTAACAAAGCGACTTACTCTTGGGCTAAACAACTAGGGCTAAAGCTTGTTCTCATGACGATCGAACAGCAAAGTTGTGGTTACTTGCCCTGTGCTTTAGCCACTTCAACTCACAACCATCTTTATTTTATTCATTTTCTTTTTATTTGATGTAGTATTAAGTTGAACTGCCTGGTTTTGTTAAAGGGGTCATGTGATGCGATTTGAAAATTTCTTTTCTTTGTAGTGTTACAAGCTGTTAGGGCATAGATAAGAAACGTGAAGTTGCAAAGATTAAAGTTTCAAAACCAAAGAGATATTTAAAAAAGTTAGAACTTGTCCACACACCCCTAAAATGGCTAGTTTAATTAAGCATGCCCCCATTTTTCTACATCACAGAGTGGATTTATTTTTTTTAACACCATCCAGAAGTTTAGGCAAATAAAGAAGGCGGAACTATTAGTGTTGCTGCAAGCGCCATGTTCTGGAGATGCAGTGTTTCATTGTGCAATTGAAACTACCTTTTTTGTGCTTTCAAAAGAGGACACAACATCTAGGCTACGCAAGTAACCCACGTTCCCTGAAGGAGGGAACGGAGACATTACATATGTTAACTCGCCAGACAGACCAATTGCCTTTGAGCTTTATACAAAAGGCCAATGAAAACTGGCGCACACTTGATTGTGCTCAGGTGCACCTTTTCACTGTGTGAGTATAAGAGCGCACAAGTGGAGTGCACATGCAGGTTTTCGCTGAAGAGCCGAGCCGGCGTTGGCGCGTCCTCAGAGTCATAGCAGGTGAAAGTGTAACGTCTCCGTTCCCTCCTTCAGGGAACGTGGGTTACGTTCGTAACCTAGACGTTACCCTTTTAGTCGAATCACTTCGACGTTACATATGGGAACAACCATGGAACAGGCCACAACTCTAAGGCCGCGTTACGCAGAGACCCCCCTCCGACAGGCGAGATACTTTTCAAGTTCGTCAGTGGAGGCTCTGCACGTAACCTTCTCAACCCTCTGTGGCCCAACATTTTTGTTAAGACTTGCTCTCTCTGTGTACACAGAAGCTCCTGGCCCTCCTCCAGGAGCGGGGACTGAGATGTCATTGAACGCTTCCCGCCCCTTCGGGTGTTAAAGGCCAGCTCGACGACAGGGGGGTCGGAGCAAGATTCTCTCTGGTTGCCGCAGGGGGATGCCCTCGGCGACGAGCAGACGGAGGTTTTGCACCCAGGGACGGGCTGGTCAGCATGTTGGACATTGCCTCGGCCTGCTTCTGAACTGCGGAGAACTCCTGGGCTAAGTCCTCGACAGTGTCACCGAAAAGGCCGGCCTGGAAGATGGGGGCTTCAAGACAGCATGCTCTCTCTGGGCGCCGGCACCTGCGTCAGGTTCAGCCATCGAAGTCTCTCCTGGACCACCTAACACATGCCTGTGGCGCAGCATCGGAAGAAAATTACGCAGCGCGAGAAACACTGCCATCAGCTCGAGGCAATTAATATGCCAAAGCAGTCGGACGCCTGTCCAGGGACCAGAGGCTGCTTGCCCGTTGCATACTGCACCCCAGCCCGTGGAGGAGGCATCCGTGTTGACCACGACATGCCTCGAAACCTGTCCTAAGGGGTACTCCCATGCGTAGGAAAGCAGGGTTGGACCACGGGCTGAATAAGCGGCGACACTCCGGGGAAACGCCAATCCGAAGTGTGCCACGGTGCCATGCCCATCTCGGAACCCGATCGCGTAACCATCGCTGAAGCGGTCTCATATGTCACAAGCCCAGTGGCGTGACTGCGGCTGCAGCTGCCATATGCCCCAGGAGCCTCTGAAACGTTTTGAGAGGAACCGCTGTTTTGTGCCTGAACGTATCTAGGCAGTTCAGCATGGCCCGCGCGCTCTCACTGGTGAGGCGGGCGGTCATTTCGATCGAGTCCAGCTCCATAGTGAGATAAGAGATCCTCTGCACTGGGAAGAGTTTGCTCTTCTCTCGGTTGACCTGAAGACCCAGATGGCTGAGGTGCCGAAGCACTATGTCCCTGTGCATGCACAACAAATCCTTCGAGTGAGCTATTATCAGCCAGTCATCGAGATAGTTGAGAATGCCGATGCCCATCTCCCACAGCGGGGAGAATGCACCCTCCGTGAGCTTCGTAAAGACCCAGGGAGACAGGGAAAGGCCAAAGGGTAAGACTCTGTACTAATATGCTCGCCCCCTTTGAACGCAAACCGCAGAAGGGGTCTTTGTCGAGGAAGAATCGAGACATGAAAGTATGCGTCCTTCAGTTCGATGGCTGCAAACCAATCCCGGCTCCGAATGCATGTTAGTATGCGTATGCTTAGGAGTGAGCATCTTTAAAAAACATCTTGAGAAGAGACCGATTCAAAGCTCTCAGATCCAGGATCAGTCTCAACCCACCACTCTTCTTGGGCATGATGAAGTAAGGACTGTAAAACCCGGACCTCATCTCGGCTGGAGGGACAGGCTCGATTGCTTCCTTCACTAGTAGGACAGGTATCAAGGGAGCGTTGACCACCATGCCAGCAGTGGGGCAGCCCATAGCGGGACAGGGACTGTTCGTCTGGCTGTGCTGAGCAGCGCTTACCTGTCTCCCTGGATCCCGCGCTGGCGACACAGTGTCCCGGGTCAGCATCTGAGAAGACAAAAAAGTTTCTGTTAGATGGGGACCTTCGGGGAGGTGATGACATTTTTGTTAAGACTTGCTCTCTCTGTGTACACAGAAGCTCCTTGCCCTCCTCCAGGAGCGGGGACTGAGATGTCATTGAACGCTTCCCGCCCCTTCGGGTGTTAAAGGCCAGCTTGACAACGGGGGGGTCGGAGCAAGATCCTCTCTGGGTGCCGCGGGGGGATGCCCTCGGCAACCAGCAGATGGAGGTTGTGCACCCGGGGACGGGCTGGCCAGCCGGGGCAGGATGTGGGACATCGCCTCGGTCTGACCTGCGGTGAACTCCTGGGCTAAGTCCTCGACAGTGTCACCGAAAAGGCCGGCCTGGAAGATGGGGGCATCAAGACAGCGTGCTCTCTCTGGGCGCCGGCACCTGCGTCAGGTTCAGCCATTGAAGTCGCTCCTGGACCACCATGGTGGACATCACCTGACCAAGGGCACGCGCTGCGACATTCATTGTCCGGAGGGCGAGGTCAGTCGCAGCACGGAGTTCCTACATTGCCCCCTGGTCCGGCCCACTCTCGTGCAGGAGCTGCAACACCTTATTCTGATAGACCTGGAGCGTTGCAAGCGCGTGCACGGTGGTGGCAGCCTGCCCAGCGGCATAGTAGACATCGCCGGCGAGAGCGGACCACATACGGAGGCACCGCGCAGGCATAAGTGCACCGCAAAAGCGCGCTTCACCTGAGGGATTGCCGCATACCCCCTGGCTGCACCGCCATCAAGAGTGGTGAGGGACGAAGGACACACTCAGCCCTGTTACGGGGGGACGGTCTCCTCCAGAAGGACCATGGGACTACGCGGTGTGGTAGAAGTCTGCGCGGCTGTCACACTGGACGGAACATTCTGCATGGACACCTGGAGGTGCCCTAGGCGCCTCGCCGTTTCACGGGAATGACGCGAGGGGAGCCGCCTCGCGGACGAGAGGCGGGACCTCAATGTAGCCATGGTAATACGCTCGCAATGAACGCATTGACCATTCACAAAAGGTGCCTTAGCGTGTGCTCGGCCCAGACACGCGAGGCAATGATCATGCCCGTACAAAGAGGTAAGGAAACTCCCGCACCCAGAAGCGCATGATCGGCTCGACATTCCAGAGAACGTTTCACCAACCGTGGGAAAATTCGCTCTTTCTCCCGGTTGCCCAGGGAAGACCTATCGCGGCAACTCCGTGAACTCAAAAAGGTCTTTTGCTCGCTGGATTCCCAAGATGACTGACACATCCAGCCTTTAAAAAGGCTACCAGCCCACAGGATTCGCTGACAGCCGCCCAGTTAAAACGCTGTCAGACGAGAGAGCAGGAAAGCAGGAAATTGAAATCAGGACTCTTCCTCGATCGTTCTCCAGAACTCTCAGAGGGGGCCTCCTGTAGCAGCTCAAAACGGCTTTGGCTCTGAAGCAAAAGTTTGCATTTGCACTCTGCTTGTGCCCTCTTATACTCACAAAGTGACGAGGTGCACCTGAGTGCAATCAAGTGCATGCCAATTTTCATTGGCCTTTTGTATAAAGCTCAAAGGCAATTGGTCTCTCTGGCGAGTTCCCATATGTAACGTCGAAGTGATTCGACTGAAAGGGCAACCAGAAATCAGTAGTTAAGTTGTATTTACAACACTGTTCAGCGCATTTAAGGAAGGCGAACTCATATAACCTGGAGAGTAGCCTATTCTGGCAGTGCACAGAGTCTATAAAGTGGAGCAATTTTACCTCTGCAAGGACAGTCTGGTGCTTCGGACTCATAACTTTTAAGTTAGTTACATTCTCCTATTCAAATGCGAGGTTTGAGTGCATATAATAAACATATTAATCAGAAGTTTAAAGAAAGCAAATAAAAGGGGACCAAGTTTTTTCGGATAACAAAATCTTGCCTTTTAGGATGTATCTTATTCTTTCAACACACCTTGCTTTTTTAGAGAAATTAGCTTTGTACAGATCGCCCCGTTTCAGAAGGCGGGGGTTAGAGTAGACCTACAGTACAGTGCAGTACAGTAATGTACAGTATGTGGAAAATAATGTGTTTTTTGAAGCTTAAACCACATAAACACGTTGCATTACACCAAATATCCCAAAATAATGTTTTTTTTTAGCAACATCATATGACCCTCTTAAGTGTAAATAGTATTTACTATAAAGGTGCATAACATTCCCTATGTATGTCAACAGATTGTTCTGATATCTACTTTTTTTGGAATATGTATTTGTTTTTGAATGTTTTGTTTTTATTCTAAAACCAAACTCATGTGCAGAGTGTGTGGAAAACGATACGACCATTGCCATAGTTCCACATTTTGAATGCTCAGTGAAAAGTATAAAAATCTATTATTTATCATACTGATGGTTGGGATTCAGTGGAACCAGCTGGTCTAAATAAACTGGCTACTGAGCAATATTTCTAGAGCAAGAGTTTTGTGAATACAGAATTAAGCTCCTCAAGATAACAGAAGCAGCCATCAATAAAATGATGGGAACACAAAAAAGAAGGCTGTACTGCTGTGAATATACCCACTTCTTCTTTGCTGCCTCATCTTTCCGAAATGCTCTTGTACAGTTAAACTAAATCTAGTATTACCACTGTTGCAACTTAAGTGTAATGTGAAGGTTAATCAGTAGTGTTGATTGCACATTACATCTATAATACGTTGCATTAAATATTCCTTTTTTTATGTATTGTTTTTTGCAGTGTTCAGCATTTAACCTAAACACATGTATTTATTGGGTGCATAAATGTAATGGCCTCCAGTATTTCGTCACCGTTGATGAAAAAAGCTATTATTTATATTACGTATGTAGATTTTGCTAAAATTTTATTGGTAGCTGCTTTTAGCACTCTGATTGATTGACTTAATTTAAGTATTTGACATAAAGGACAACTCAAATACTTTTTATAAAGGTACAGGGATTATAAAAATAGCCCTTACAGTCTCAGAGGACAAATTCTTACTGGAAAAGTACATTTCTGGCACTGATATACATTACATCTGCCAGATGCTTTTAGCCAGCTGCTTTTAACCTTCACTGTTGATTCCTCACAGGGTCCCGGCCACGTTTGGATGATGTTCCCCCCAGGATAGTGGAGGATCCCTCTGATCTGATCGTGTCAAAGGGTGAGCCGGCCACCCTGAACTGCAAGGCAGAGGGTCGACCCATGCCCACGGTGGAATGGTATAAAGACGGCGAGCACGTTGAAACCGATAAGGACGACCCTCGCTCTCACCGGATGCTTTTGCCCAGCGGCTCCCTTTTTTTCCTGCGCATCGTTCACGGACGCCGCAGCAAACCTGACGAGGGAGTTTACACTTGCGTTGCCCGCAATTACCTAGGAGAGGCCGTTAGCCGAAATGCCTCGCTGGAAGTAGCTAGTAAGTACCTTCTGATGAATTCCACCTTGCTTGGTGATTCTGGATGGAGCGTAGCTTTGCTGAAATAAAAGTAATCTATCCTTCTCAGACATGGCCTGAGATTTTGTTTGTCGAGTTCTTTGTGGCAGGCTGCTGGTAAGTTTTTGCCTGTTGTGACAGTGTGTCCTCCTGCTGTGTGACTGCGCTCTGGGCCGTTGGCTCAGCCGTAATCCAGCTCTCTGGCACAGGATCGTCGCCATATCCATCTCCACCGCCAGAAGAAACTGGATTTAGCAAGTTTGTTGATTAGAATTGGAATGCAACTAATTAGATTCCCCAAAGTTTGCTCATTAAAAAAACACAAAGCAGCAATTTCCCTGGTGCCTGTTATCCATCTCCTTTTTGTTTTTTATACAAGATGCATCTTTTGCAATACAGAATTTACAGCTTAGTATTTTATTTCATTTTATTATTTTTTGTTGATTGTTTTGTCAACTTGATTAATTTCAATATTTACAAAAAAAACATTTTATATGACATTTTGATATTATTGTTAACTTTTTGATTGCTTTTTTAAAATTTTAAACAAATGTTTTTAATAATTTTCAAAAATTTTAAGCAGGCAGTGTTAACCTACATTAGAATTTTACACTGATTATTTTTTTTTTAAATCCTTCATTACTTGTATTCAGATTATAATAATTTAATTTTAATGCACAGCACCAGAATGCATTTCCACTCTCAGAAATAAAGCTCACTGGGGATGGGTACCTTTCAAAAGGTACATGTTTTGTACCTAAAGTGTCCATTTTGGTACGCTATTAGTGCTTAAAGTGTACATATTCAAACCTAATAGGTACATAAGTGTACCTTTTCAAAAGGTTCCGCCCCAGTGACAGCTTTTGTACTGTTATTTCTGTGTTTAAAACACTGGAACACATTTTTATCACTCACCATGGAAGCAGACAGATTGTAGCCTAAAGCTTTCAGCTCAAATTCAAATCAGAACCAATTAAAACCATCAGAATAGTAAATGGCCTTTAAATGACTAGAGGCGTTGTGCACATCAGAACAGACAAAGCAGCAAAATCAATATTATTTAACATATTCTAGCTTTTCACAGAAAATATTAAGATGTAACCCATTTTAAATCATTAACATATTCATGATTAACTAATTTAAATTAGACATATTTCTTCAGTAACTGTAATAGATTATTACAGCTAGATGTCTTTTGTAGTTAAATTATGTAATTCTGTTGCATTTAACAAGTTACTCCGCGACACTGTTAACAAATATGTTAGTTAATGTATTAACCATTGTTAACTAATGGAACCTTAAAATGTTACCACTTCAAATATTCTTATTCTTATTTCCGTTATTTTCAAGAGTGAGTTTGCTTTGGCGCTTTAAGATGAAGGTGATGCTGATCTGATCAAGACCTTTTTGATGCATACCGACTTGCCTAAAGAAATGATTAAAGTGTTTCTCCGCTTGAAAATGAAATGAGCTCTTAAAACAGACATCCTCAACTGCAGAGGGAGAGTCGAGCCCTTAGAGCCATTACAGACTTTTGCTTACTATCCCAGAGGACGCTGAGTAGCAGAGCATGCTGGGTGAAAATGATTTGCAATCATGCACTCGGCGGTAGATCTTATCCTGAAGTCTGCACACTCACTCTCCCAAATAGCTTTTCGTATTTTTGGCCACGTATAAATAGCAGGAAGAGGAATACTAAACCTAAATCTCATTATATCGCTATTCATTTAGAATATAGGTTTTTTCACTTGCAAGATTTGCTGAATGATGCTACGTGGCCTTTAAATCCAAGTCGTAATTACCGCATTGAAAAATATGTCATCTAAGCAAACCTTGCAAGATGATTTATTATGTACGATTAAAGCCAGAAAGAAATAGGAATCGTTTTTTTTTTTGCTCTCTAGAGTCCATATAGACTCAAACTCAGCACTCCTGTGAGCCTCAAATCAGGCTGGATATTAGCTCGTGCTGCACAGTGCTTGTGAATTAAGCGCTCGTCCTTGTGGAAGATGAGACTCGGGTCATACACCAGGAGACCCAGCTCACCGCCGGCCGTATCTTCTCCTCAGCAGTGATTAATGTGCTAATTAGAGCTGGACAGTTTCCAGCGCGACCGCAGCATGAGGGCAGAGCGGGAGCTTCATGAAGATGGAGGATCCTGAGGGGTACAACAGGTGAAGGCAGGGGGCAATCCTTCACACATCTCTGAGACCTCGTCTCGTCCTGCAGCTCAGATTATAGCAGCAAGCGGATTGAGGTGGAAAAAAAATAGATTGTATACATGGGATCAGCCTGTTTGTGATAAGTGAGCAGTTTTTGCCACGACAAGTCTGATGAGGCCGTGTCCATCTGTTAGATATTTCGGCTTATGGGACTCGTAAACTCAGAGAGTTGTTGAGCTATGAAATGTTCACTCTGTGCTTGTTTGTTGGTGAATCACTCGTGTTTTTCAGTATTAAGCACATGTGTGATGTGATTAACTGTTCTAGTCGAGTCATGAGCGTCCTAGGAGAGAGCATTTTTGGAAACACATTTGTTACAGCTTGATCTGTGCTCACACTTTTCACCAAGAAAGAATAACAATGAACAGACAATGCGAACAATTTATTTTGTGTTTCGCAGGCAAAGGAAAGTCATAGTTTGTAATAATAAGTACACATATTTTTAAGAAATATTTAGATTTATATGTAGTTTGATTCATTCATAAATATGAATATAAATACACTACCAGTCAAACATTTGGAATGTTTACCATTTAAAATAATAGGTTTCTATTTTTATATGCTTTAAAATATTATTTATTTCTGTGATGCAAAGCCAATCTGAAGTGTCACATGATCCTTCAGAAATATTCTAATATGCTGATTTGTTATAAGAATTATCAATGTTGGCAAAGCTGTGATGGCAAATATTTTTTGGAAACTGCAATACTTTTTTTGATTAATAAAATAATAAATTATAATAGTAGATTAATAAAAAGTTATTCTAACAGTATACATCTTTGCCATCACTTCTTATTCATTTAATTAATAAATAAAAGTTTTAATTTCTTTCAAATAAAAAAAGAATAACAATTTACTGACCCCAAACGTTTAAACAGTAGTGTATATTATTAGAAAGAATTTCTATTTAAATATAAATGCTCTTCTTTTTAATGTTTTATTCATTTAAGAATCCTAAAGAAATATCACAGATTCCCAGTTTCCAGCACTGATAATAAATCAGCATATTAGAATGATTTCCGGAGGATCATGTGACACAGAAGACTGGAGTAATGATGCTGAAAATTCAGCTTTTGATCGCAGGAATAAATTAGATTTTAATGTATATTAAAATAGAAAATTGTTATTTTACATAACAATAATATTTCACAATATTACATTTATTGCAATATTCCATTTCCTGTATTTTTGATCAAATAAATACAGCCTTGATGAACATAAGAAAAAAAAAAATCTTACTGTTTCTTACTTTTGTCTGGAAGTGTATATGTACAGTATATGTGTGTGTGTGTGTGAGTGTATGTACAGTATATATATATATATATATATATATATATGCAGTATGGACACACATACACCTGTATTGTGTAAACAAACTTTTGGATGCAATTAATCGTAATTAATAAATTTAGCAGCACTAGTATGTTTTAATGTGTATATAGTTTTAAATTCAAATTTTTATTTTTAAAATGTTCATTTAAGTTTTTTAATTTAACATTTATATTTTGTTTCAGCTTTTTTAAAACAAAAAGTATTATTATTACCTGTCAAAATATCACAAATTCAGACCAATGTCATAGAGCAACCCTATTCATGAATGGCAGACAATACAAAGACAGTGTTAGTCACATGACAACGCATGCATACTTTGAAAAGAGTAGAGAAAAAACAAATTCAAATTCAGCGCATATTCTGACAGTATGTGTCTTTGGACAAAAGCCTGTGTTTACAGCACTGAGTTTCAAGCATCCACTCACTTTTTTTTATTATTCAAGAATAGGTTAAAAGTGACTTTATTCATCAAGGTTTAAACAGTCATAGCAAGTATAAATCACTCTTTAAATTCAACGCTTTTGTTGCCCTTGAATTCCAAGGTCTTTGACAAACAAAAAGAGTTGTGCTTTTTACGAAAAGCCAGTGTTGTTCACCAATAAGAGAAGACGGAATCTGGGTCTCACGCTAATATATTAATCCATAGACTGCTAGACGGCAGTATATTGGGGGATACAGTATTATCCACCTAACATATGTATGCCACAGGACCACCGCTTAATCTGACGCTTGTCATAATGGCAGAATGACAAATGGCAAGTGTGACTAGTGGAGCCTGTTATTTCTTTCTTTTTTTCTTTTTTTTTTTGGCAGAAGTAGATATTTAGCTCTTGGCTTGAATGCAAAGCCATTCACGTATTCTCTCAAAATAGCAGCTTTGTGTTGCAGCTTTTATGCACGAGAAAAGCTGTATCTATTTCAAAGCACTGAATGTGGCAGTCTGTCTGGGGGAGCAAACTGCCGCGTTCCCTGAGCCTGGATTAAGATAAAGTAGGACAAATGAAAAATAAAACTTGCTTAAAAGGCTCTAGACCCAGCTGTCCCTCTTTCACCCAGTGTGGGATTATAAAGTAATGATGCTCCGTGGCAGCTTTTCCCTAATACATCTTTCGCCGTGCGCTCTTATCTAAACCCTCTGAAGGGCTGTTATGGGATTTCTTGCATGCACAATGTTGTTGAACATAACCAATCGCGTTTTACATCGCATATAGTCTGTTTCAAATAAAACGTGCAATGTTTTCAGCTGTTGCAAGAAGACAATTTTCCACCAAGCTGTCTTTTTATTGATTGTTCAAGAAAGCACGTACAGCAAAAGCCGGGAAGAGATGGGATGTAGAATGGGATGTTATCATTTCAAACGGAAGTAAACACAAACGACGTGCAGATTAACCCAGTCAGCGTCTCTCTGGGTGGGTCGATTAGCCGAGTCTCGACACGGGGAATAACGTAGCGTGGGATTAGCCCACCTCTGGGATGGATTTATTTATGTGGTTTTGAAGTGAACAATAACAACATCCTGTCTAGGCCACACACACTTCTAGCTGTGCGTCAGAATCCCGGCCGGCTGTAAACCTTTCGCAATGACATCCACGTTCACGCACCGCCATATAATTACATGTTAGCGGTTAGCATAATTTCGCATGTAATTGTTAGACTGAAAGTGTAGGAGTGCTTCAGTTAGCTTGAAACATTTCACAAGTCTCCTCCCACTCACACACACACACACAACAGATGGCCGCTTGTCAAGCCCGACACGGATTCTTCAGGTTAGAATGATTGTCCTTTTAAGACCAACGTCTGAGTCACAAACGGGCGAATGTGTGGTGGGTCTTCATAGGGGGGGATGCAAATGAGAAGCAGTGTGTAAAGAAGGAGAAAGAGCGCGTGGTGAGTCAGTGGTGGGCTATTAATAATGTACATCCCAACAGGCTTGTCATTTACCATCATTCCATGATCTCTGCGGGGGGGGCAGAGAAGAAAGACTTCTAGCCTTTTGAAATGAGCCCGACCTGTGTGAGATTCAGCTCCTGAAATGTCCTTTTGCTCCTATAATTCAATATCATAGGTTGTCGAATACTGATAAATTCAACGTTTTCGGGGGCAGTGATGAATATGTTTAGGTCTTGTTCACTGCAGGGGCTTCGGTGTGGTAGCATGTGGAACAACTTAATAGGAACTCATGAAAATGTGAAAACCAAATGATTAGTTGCTTACGTATGAAAGCAATGGTGGTGTCTGAAAACATGGTACGTGCCATAGTAACTACCTTGCTAGGGGGTCTACCAGGAGAGAGACCACATTTCTGTTATGTGACTAATCACTCAGCAGAATGAATGGTGACTGTTCTGAGCTGTAATGTAAAAGAGAGCAGACAGGCAAAAAAAAAAAAAACTGGCTGTTTGTTATGTTATGGACAAAATGTCCCCACAAAGATGGCATTATCCAAAACCAGTGTCCTTGTGAAGACACTTTTTTTTGTCCTCATGAGAAAACATTAAAGGATTAGTTCACTTTCAAATGAAAATGTCCTGATAATTTACTCACTCATCCAAGATTTTTATGTATTTCTTTGTTCAGTCGAAAATAAATTAAGGTTTTTGATGAAAACATTCCTGGATATAGTGAGCTTCAATGGACTCCAAACAGTTGAAGGTTGAAATGACAGTTTCAGTGCAACTTTCAAAGGGCTATAAACAATGCCAGACGATGAATACGGGTCTTATCTAGCAAAACAATCAGTATTTAAAAAAAATACAAATAAAAACGTTAATGCTTTGTAAACACAAATGCTTGCTTTGCTCTTTTCTGCCGTTAGCGCAATACGTCATTGCGTTGAAAAGGTCACGTAGTACAGAGTCAGTGTTTACAAATGTGGAGGAGGGCGGTTCAAAAATGTATTTTCTGTCAGTTTATTGTTTAAAATGGTCAAGTTGTGACTTTTCATAAAATCTGTACTTCCGCCTATGTCAAACGTGACCTTTTCAACCTTTTAATTTCAATAGTGAACTAATCCTTTAATATAACGTTTTAAACTTGAATTAAATATTTTAAAACTTTTTATTTGATTACGTTATTATTAATTTTTCTTATGTACATTTTTCTACATTTGTACATTTTGTGTGTTTGTGCTATGAATATTTGTTATGTGCATATACAGTAAACACACACACATGCATGCATAAATTAAAAAAATATGTTATGTTTATATGTATATGCATGTAAAAAAAATCTAAATATATACTGTATGTGTGTGTATTTATATACATAATAAATATACACATTACACATATATGTTATGTAAACAGAAAAAAAAAATTCTGAATGAATTAATCGCTTGACAGCACTAATTTATATTTCGCTTCAGAGTATTTCAGAATATATATGAACATATATATCAAAATAAAAAACCTCTGCTTTCAAACTAAACCATCCATTTTATTCTATCTTTATGTGTACATATTTTATCATCACACACACACACACACACACATACATAAATATTCATATTGCCGGGTTATAGATCTATCAACAACATAACTAAAGTTTTTGTGTGTGTAAAAGAATCTCCTTCACTGACTAGTATACCACGTCTCGATCAGATTCAAAATCGTCAAAACACGATCTGCTTGCATGATCTACATATATGATCTATATTGTTTCTGATCCTTTCGTTTATAATGATTGTTGTTTTGTGGAGCCTGGTAGACCTAGGAAGTCCAGTAACTCATTCAGGACATCCGCTAGGGCTTTCCTTACCGTAATGCACCTAGTACAGGGATTGATGTAAAAACTGGTCTTTGGCGGGAAGCGTTGTAACCTAATGGCGGGGAAAGAGTTAAACATATATTTTATTTTATTTTACTTTATTTCAGCTTTTTTTTTTTTTATTAATTTTAATTTAGTAAACAATCACACTACATAATAGTGTTAGACTAAAAACCTGAAGAAAAACATTGAGTTTAATTCAAACAGATTTGTATAGTGCTTTTCACAATTAATTTTGTCCTCAGCGATTTTCTGCAGACCCCCGAGCACCAATTTGCAGCCCTCTAATTTGAAAACTCCTGACCCAAACAGTGCCAAACACACTCTTAGAAAGCATGCTGCTGGATTTTGAGACACAGCCAGCATATAAGTAGTAACTTATTGCCAATTAATGTCGATTCATTTCCATATATAATTTAGCCGCTGAAGTAATTGGCTTGTACAGCATATGTAAGGAATGATGATGATTTTGCCGTAGACGGTCTGCTCCGTGGAAAGAAGCCAAGCAGAATTAAGAGAATGACCGTAATGTTTTGTGCCGGTCATGTGACCCACTCAGGCTTTCAGCTGTGGCTAATGAGTCTCTCTGCTCATGCCACTCACCTCACTGATGATTAAAAATCACATCGCTTTCCCTTTTGGGTGCTGCGTAATAAAGTGCAGAGGATGAGAGGGGGAAAGAATGGCTTCCTGAACACACCGCCGAGAGGGACGAACCCTGTCAGAGCCAACCGTGTATCATTCTTTCCCATAACTAGGCATGTGGTATCGCCGAGGGCACTTACGAGCTTTGTGTGCGGGGCTGGCCGGCTCTAGGTAAACGGTGACACTATTTTACCCTCTCTTTTCTTTACCAGCGCTCATGAATAACACATGGCTTGGTCTCCTGAAAAATGCAACATGCTGTGGGCTGTTTGGGAACAGCCTGTCCTTGTCCTTGCTTGTGCATATACCTCCTGCAAGTTAAATCCTGTTCAGGAGGTGACGGGCCACCAGAGTGGACTGCAGGGGACGGAGAATGTATGCACACTGCCAATTTGCAAGCTCACGCATGCATATATGTATTATACCACTGTTGTTATGTTTCTGTTCGGGGACCATCAGTCACTCTCGGAGTCATCTTTCATTATCAGAGTGGCCATCGGACCTGCACTGATTGGAGGGTGTCTACCGGGTGAGATGGCTTTTGTGGAACGGGACAGATGTCTGTGTTGGTCGGTTGGGCACTTTTCTGCAACATCTGCGCACTTTCTCTAGTAAAAACATGCTTTTATATGCTAGAGAAGGCCTGTGCTTTGTTTGTACACTGTTAGAGTGGGCCAAGGGAATGAGTGAATGCTTATTTAAAAGTGACAGAGGATGGTGGATGGAGTCAGCAGATCTCACAGGCCAACGGGGGAAAAGGACAAGCGAATCATTTTGTAGTCAGTTAGCTTAAAAAAAATAATTAGCCTTTGGGGGGTGAATTTATTTGTTGGGTTGATAGCATTTTCAGCTAAATGTCAAATCTGGTGTGTTCTTGGCTTTTGGTTGCAGGCACTTATTGTTTTATTACTATAATTTGTATAAAAAAGTCATTTTATGAATTTTAATGGAATTATTATCGGAAAAACATGTCTGTACCTACATTCCTAACAAGTAAACTGCAGTTACCAGCCGAAATCAACACTAGTGGCAGTCAAAAAAAACATCAACTTTTATTTATTTTTTTTACTGAAATTATAATTAACACTTTTTAGCATAGTGTGTGGTTTGTAAAACTTATTTATTTTGGCATTCGCTTCACATAACCAGGTTCTTGAATACAGACTGTAAGTTTGCTCAGACGCTCAGTACAGAATTGGCTTGTAGAAGCAAGCTACATTTTCATGTTTTCTTCAGAAAATACATTTCTACATCATGTTTGCTTTTGCTAACATATGTTTAATGTAGGTGGTACATTTTTAAAAGCTATAAAGCATTAACCACTCACTTAAGTTCTGAATTGCCACAATTTATACAACAAACCATTAATAGATTTATCTTGTGTTTTTGATGGGGCTCACTGGATATTTCTCTTTAAAAGTGCCAGTTTAAAATCAGAATTTCTTTCCATATCGAAAAATATTAAGTTAGTCACCTAGCTTTGTTTTAGCTTAGCATCATGCTAAGAGATCGTGGTCTCTTATTTAAAAGGTCAGCAATTAATTAACCAATATTTAGCCATTTTTAAACTATGAGCATTGGCCAAAAACTGTGGAAAGTTCTTTTTAGCATACAATAAGCACTAAGTTTTCTGAGTAAGGCTAACCAGTAAGTTTAAAGGGTTACTCCAACCCAAAATCAAAGTTTTGTCATTAATCACTTACCCCCATTTTGTTCCAAATCTTCGGAACACAATTTAAGATATTTTAATACAAGACAGTCTTTTGACTGTCTCTTTAACTGCTAAACAATTACCACTCTCAAAAAGATGTATCCTTCCATTGCTGCCGACACAGAACAGCGTACATCAATTGCTGTCCAAAATGGCGCTAGGGTGATGTATTCAGTACAAAATGTATTCTCGTAGCTTCATAATGTTACGGTCGAACCACTATGGCAGCAGTGGCGGGTTTTAGGCATGGGCGAACGGGGGCGAAATTTTTTCATGACATGTGGGGGGCACATAAAAACAGGACGAACAGTATCCGCGCCGGAAAACCATTTTTGCTAGGGAGCATTTCTGCACCGCGAGAGCACCGAACACTACGTGAATGCAAAAATGCGCTCTCGCGAGAATGCTGTTGACGCTCGCTCTACTGCTCAACCCTTGCTTTGTCGTCAAGTATAAATATATATATACAAATATAAATACTATTTATAATTGTAACAATGTGGGCTCGTAACACTCGCGCCCGCGCTTCCTCGCAAACACGGAGAACTCAGAGGCAGGAATACGGTCAGAACTAAACATTTATTTAAACAAAACAAGGAAGGACGAGGAACAAGCAGT
>JAUMHG010000059.1:7210489-7254533 GCA_032359395.1 Enteromius anoplus
GAAGTAATATTTTATAGCTGATGCGGAACCTAATAGGCAGCCAATGCAGAGACTTTAAAATTGGGGTAATATGATCAGATTTTCTTGTCCTGGTAAGGACTCTAGCAGCTGCACTTTGGACTATCTGTAGCTTGTTAATTGAAGATGCAGGACAACCACCTAGTAGTGCATTACAATAATCCTGTCTAGCGTCATTTCAGGTCATTTGAGCAATAAGATGGAGAATTAAGAAAATTGCAAAACAATGCTCCACTGATCTGAAATTTACCTTTAATACTAAAAGTAAACACTTTGACACTTTTCCCTTATGTATCATTTAAAAGATGTATATGGGACTATTACTGGCCTGATATTTCATCATGAGGGCCTCTGTACTTTACTTGATTTGTGTATTTCATAAACACTGTTTACGAGTGTAGTGGATTAGGGTTTATATTGTAATTTTCATTCCACATTGACAAACTGAACCGGAAGGGAGCTGGTTGGCTCTAACTGTGAGTAATTTATTGTTTCAATTAATGTGGATTAACTGAGCTAGCTTCAGCAAGGCCTGTGCTGGATCATTGTCTCATGGGGAGAAATGACTGACAGAATGCATTATTTCACACATTTTTACGAATGGGAAATGCTCTCTAGAATGTGCAATGAACTTACATGAGGTGCAAGTGAAACTGTTACTTTTGATTTGCATTAAAGGGTCAAGAAACCCTCCTGTTTCAGATGCGCTTTTTTACACGTCTTTCTGAAAAGGGGCATTGTTCACAGGGGTCAGGGGTGGGGGTAGAGTGTGGAGAAAAGGAGGAGATTGCATAAAATGGGGAGTTGCAATAAGTGAATAAATACTGCTAATTTGCACACAGCCAATGTAAACATACACACGTTGGCAAGATGTGAGTTACTTTCTCAAAAAATAACAGCAAAGAAATTATTTAGTATTCATCAAAATGAATTAAAATAAACTCAGAATATGACACAAACATGCAATATTTAATTTACACAAATGTATCTAATCCCATTTTATTAACCAATATCTTTGCTGCTTACCTTTAATGATCCAGTTCAACCATACAAAAATGTCCACTTTTTTAACATATTTCGTGACTGCTATTACTGTTTTGAGCAATGTACAACACATAAATCTGTAAACATCAAAAAACACAAAAAAATGTGTTTTGAGGTTTCATGTGACTCTGAAAGTACATTTCCAATAAGTATTAATAGACAACTGAAATCTGTTCTTGGTTAGGTTGAAACCTTAAATACGTTTGAATATGATGACATAAATTCAACCAATTTTTATGCATATACAGACTCATTAATATTGTTTAAAAGAATTACAGTAAGCATGATATAGCATTTAAACAGATTATAAAGGCAAATAATTTGTTGTAACTAATAGTTCATTATTTTTATATTTTAATGTTTTAAAATATGTATTTAATAATTTACTAAAACAAAAAAAAAATTGTCAAATATTATCTTCAAATATTATCTGTGAATGCACTGTTAAACCTAAGGAGAAGAGTTTCAGTTCATTCAGATATAGTACTTTTCACAGTAAATATTTTTTATTTATCAGAGCACAAATGTTCCAAAACCCCCTAACAATATGGATGAGTAATTAAAAACGAGAAACCATGAGAACCTGTCTTCACCTAGTGGTAGATCAATGTTTTGATCTACCAAGGGTTGATTGAGTTCAAACCAGATGGTCAGGACACAGCAACAAGTCTCACACTCCAGACTTTAATGTCTGAATAATCATGAATAGTCGTGATAGTCGTGATCGCAAAATAAAGAGATTGAGAAAAACATAGCAAACCAGTTCAAGCTGGCTAAAATGTTTCTGACTGGTGTAGCATGGCCCAGATCTCTATGAAACCAGCAAACATCACATCTTAGGGGAACATTTTCAACACGTTTATTTCAGAAAAACATTGAGGCCTTATTTCACTACTTGAGTATTCAGTGTTTGAGCTCATTTTTGCACTCTTGAAAAAGCTCTGGGAGGAGATTGGAAACTCAATTGCTTGAAGCCATTGTTTCAGTTGTAAAATGGATTTAGACGAGCACAAATCTAATTAGCCAATTAGCTAGCCAGCAGCACAGATCCACAGTGACGTTTAGGCTAATGAATCCGCCGCACTGCGTTGTTTGCCACGGTTCCCTCAGCTCTCTGAAATGAAGCGTGTGTCCCAAAATGAGCTTTTAGCACCTCAGAAGCCATTCGGAGAGACACAGAGGATTACAGAGACTGTGATCAACAAGCCATTGTTGCGTCATTTCAAAATCAGTGCCTATGACGCAGAGGGTGACGTCATGATGCATTACTTGCTATGCTGAGGGCATCTTCCTTGTACAATTTCACCGCTGGGAACAGAGAAAATCAAGCTTGTATAATTGAGGAGTGAGTTAATACTGCATCACAAACTCTTCAATTATACAAGCTCAGTTTTCTCTCTTGGACACCATGAAGCTAGTCTCGTCTCCGCAAATCATTCATTAAAAAACCCTTTTTCTTTCAAGCTTTAATTGTTCAGTTTGTGAAGTTGTTTATTTTCTTATTACAACTAGTCATGAACAAATAGCCTGCCTTTTTTGACAAGGTACATACATTTTTTTTCTTTATGTCAACTAAAAAGTAGTATTTTATTAAACAAAGAACAAAATAAAACAGGAAAACAATACAATATAATTTGCATATATACATACAGTACTGTGCAAAAATCTTACTGTAACATACTGTAATATCTATTCCTCATTTGTTGTTGCATTTAAAAACCTTGCAGGAAAAGGAAACAATCACAGTATCTGAAGACAGTTTTTTTTTTCTTTTTAATTTGACACAATGTTCATTTGCAACACTACATCAGTTGCATACGCTCTGCTTTTATGGGATGAATGTTATATTATGCCAATCGTTGAGTCGAATGCAGAAATGCAAATACTTTGAGTTGCTCATTTGCATGTTTACATACCAAAAAATTTGACCGTGGAAAGCCAAAATAGGTTTTGTGTGAATGCCCTTCCAATAGAGGTCATTCATTGCTGTTTCGTGTTTCAACGTGTTCTTTGGATGGAGGCCTAATGTAGAATTTAAAATCCACCTTAACAAATATTTTTTGAGCGTAACATTCAGTGATGTTTTTTTATAGTTCCACTTCAAGTTAGCGTCACCCAGCTTCCCTTTGCGAAACAACCCAACAGGAATTTTCCACTGGATTCCTTGGATTACTGCAGAAAATAAGAGCTGTGACCAACAAAAGCAGGGGAGAACCTGGATTCTTAAACATTTAGTTCATCAGGATAACCCCAGACCTGACTGAATGCATTTAACCAAAAACCTGTTAACAAAAACCCACTGACTTTGGGACGGTGGAACCGGAAGTGCTAAAATGTCAATTAATTTTGGGGTTTTGGCCTACAAAAAAGCCATCCCTGCAGCATCCTAGTCTTACAAATGCTCTTTCATGGTATATAGTGAATTTATAACGGTCCGCTTTGTGTCATGCTAACAACACCACTTAGCTTTTATACATTTATTTATTATTTTTTATATGTATACCAAAGCAAGTTTAATATGTAAATATTGCAGGACAGAATTGCTTGATTTCTCTCTGTTTGTGGTTAAACGTCTCCCTCTGCTGGTGGCAAAATGGTCAAATCCTCTTCAACTGGAAATGCTTTAACTCCAAAAGCTTTATAATATGGCTCTTAACAAATCCAAAGACAAACAAAAGCCAAAGGTTCACCAACTCCACTGGAAGATATCTTAATCATTAACATTTACAAAGCTCCAGCTGCTATTATGTTCAATGTCCTGAAGAGGATTGAGGTTTTATTAGTTCCTGTGGGCAGATGAGCTCTATTTTTATCTGTTCATTACTTTCTATTTCAGTCTACAGCATTGCTTTAAATGTGAAGGCTCTAGGTGGCATCTAATGTCTAAGTAGACATGGAGCTTTCAGCGGATATACTTAATGGATTCTTAACCTTCCGGTAGCCAGTTTAATACTTTAATACAGCAGAAGAAATGTAGTAAATAATAACAGTGTAGTGTGTTTCATATATTCTTGCTGTGAAATAAAAAGAAAGTATATGAATGATTAAAATGTCTCCTTGAATTAATATAAAGAAAAAATACCACAAATATTATAATGAAAAACAAGAATTAGAAAGGTTTTTACAATTTCCCTGAAAAAACTTCAGCTTGTTATTTTGCTGTCAGCTTTGCTATGATATTTCTATATTGTCAATTGAAAGCACTTTGTCATCAGTATTAGTCAAACTAGTGCTAAATAGTTTTGTATTTTCAGCAGATTCTCTTAAGCGCTCATGTGGCCTCTCTGATTGGCTGACAGCTCTATTGTTGGTCTCCGCTCTCCACCCAGCTCCTGTCCCCTCACAAAAAATAACTGCCAATAGCTCATGGAAATCTGCCTGCCTTGGCATAATTGAGCTTCACACTACTCTGTCTGATATAACTTTTGGGGGGAAAAGAGGTAGGTTATATTTTTTTTCATATTGTATGTTGATTTGTTGTTGCGAATTGAGCTTTTAAATCTCTTCACTCTTTACAAAAGGTGATTTTCAGCCGCCAGCCACATTCGTCCAGTCGCAGCAGATGTAATGGGATTTAAATGCTGTACATTTGTATGATACATTAACCAAAAGAACCAATTGGATGTACCATAATGAATTCTGAATTTAGCTTGTTCAGAATTTTGTTAAACAATTGTAGATTTGTTTTGAATTAAATTTTAAATGGACTTCATTTCAGTTTAACTTCAGCTCTGCCTTTTATGAGAATAAACTGATGATAAACACGCTTGATGTTCACTGAAACTAAATGTTGTCTTCATTAAATAAAATAAAATATAAAGATGAAAAACTTAAACCTAAACACCGTAATCAAATGTATAAATTGACTAAAATAATTTTTTTATAAAATTATTGGAATATTTAAAAAAATGTAAACAAATAAAAAGGTTTAAAATGGAAATAAAAATGAAAATTGAAAATATAAAAAGTCTAAATATAATACATACTTCAATTTATTTAAGTAATCATGTTTAAAAGATTTAATACATATGGATAATTTCTTGAATTAATTTTAATATTGGTACATGTTTTGTCAGTGTGTCTGTAGGTGCAGGATGTACAGCTTTATGGGAGGTGGATTGTTTTGTGCAGGAGTGGGAAATATACTCCTAGTGATCTCCACTGCCACTGATTACTGGATGCAGTACCGGCAGTCCGGCAGTTACATGCATCAGGGCCTGTGGCGCTACTGCTTACCTGGAAAATGCATGACCCACACAGACAGCATCGGTGAGATGTCACATCATGGACATAAAACACATTCATTCAAAAATTGTATAAAGTAAAATTAATCATCTCTGTTCTTTATTTGAACAGCATATTGGGATGCCACCCGGGCCTTCATGATCCTGTCCATCTTAGCTTGTTTCTTTGGCCTCATCATTGGTGTCATGGCGTTCATCAATTACTCCTCTTTTAACGGATTTGACAAAACCTTTGCTGCGGGAATACTCTATTTCATTTCATGTAAGAATTTCAATGCGTCCGATTCTAAAAATAAGTTAAATTGTTCCTATATATCTAAACTGACTGGATGTGAAGTCATTGTTTAATTGTGTTGTTCATTCCAGGCTTCTTTGTGCTGCTGGCTATGGCTGTCTACACTGGGATGACAGTCAACTACTTTGGAAAACGATATGGGAACTGGCGGTTCTCGTGGTCGTACATAATGGGTTGGGTTTCTGTGGTGCTTACTTTCTTTTCAGGTACGCTTGTGTATATGTTATGTTAGGTTTACGTATGTAAGTTATGTCTAAGTTCATGAAATGAATGTTCTGTTATGAATATACTTATACACCAAGTGAAGTTTTATCAACAGTGTTTTTACAAACTGAGATAAGAGCTGACAATATTTCCTGTGGTGCTCAACTAAATCCCAAAGCATTTAACCAGGGATATTCCGTTAAAGAACAAGCATTGAACAAGAAATAAAAATTAAAGCAATAGTTCACCCAAAATGTAAAATTCTGTCTTTAATTTCTCAACCTCATGTCATTCCAAAGCCATAAGACCGTTCTTCATCAAATTAACACAAAGGTATTTTTTGATGAAATCCAAGAGCTTTCTGGCCCTGTGGAAAATGAAGAGAAGAAATTGATGAGTTACTTTGTTCTCTTTGCACACAAAAAGGTATTGTCATAGCTTCATAAAATTAAGGTTGAAACACTGATGTCACATGGGCCATGTCCTAACTAACTTTCTGGGGCTTAAATGTATCAGTTGTGTTGCTGTCTATGCAGGGTCAGAAACATCTCAGATTTCAGCAAAAATATCTGAATTGGTTCCGAAGATGAATGTGTGATCTAAATGGGTGAAATACACAGTACCTTTAAATGTTCCATCATGATAAGATTAGTAAAGTTGTTGCTAGTAGTAGTAGCTGTGTAGTAGTTAACATTCCTTGTCTTTCTCTTCCAGGGATCTTCTATATGTGTGCTTACCGGATGTATGAACCGAGAGGGCCCATTTCACGCTGATGCAGCTCCTCTTAGATCTGCCATTTGATCTATTTAGTTTGAATGTGAACCATCATGTCATCCCTGATCCCTTCATTTAAGACCTTCAACATTTATTGTTAGTTTAAAATCACATAACGCAAACTAATAAAGTACTAATACAGTACTATTTCAGTATAAATTTTGTGTATTTTCTATACAACCTAATATGTTGTGCAGACCTGGGTTGTACTTCAGTTAATCGGAAGGTCTACAATGTACTTAGGCTTACAATGCTTTTGGGAAATGCAGCCCAGTTTGGTACCAAAATGTATTACTATATATACTGTATATTTATAGTCATTTATTTTGGTACCAACCTGGGCTTTGGGTTTAGATGAAAACAACATTTAGAAAAACTAGCTTTAATGGTGAAGTTGTAGAATTTAATCTGCATTTAAAGGAATACTTCACCCAAAAATGAAAATTATGTCATAATAAACTCACCCTCGAGTAGTTCCAAATCTGTATGAATTTCTTGCTTGAACGATTTTGGGGTAAACTGTTCCTTTAAGTAATTTCCAAAATACATACATATATAATCAAATGTTTGGGACCAGTATGATTTGTCTTTTTTTTTTTAAATAAGCTTCTTATTCTCACTAAGGCTGTATTAATAATGTTGTAGTATTTACATTTTAAATGTAATTTATTATGGCAAAGCTGAATTTTTAGCAGCCATTCTCAAACCTTTAGTATTTAGTGAAACTCATAAATCCTTCTAAAATGCAATAATTATTCCTTAATATTTTCAATATTATTAGGCTATAATAATAAATAGGGAACTGTTTCATGGCTATTTGATTAATAGAAAATATCAGCGGAGGAGTATTTAATCAGGGAGTATTTAATCAGTTTGCATAAACTGCAACAATTATACAAGGTCAACTTTATTTTAGACTATAAAGAAGAACCAAAACCACACAGCATTCACTTTGTGAACAGTGAATACTTTATTGTCAGTGTTCGACAAGCCAGAATGTGATGCACATGCAGCATGTTTAACATATGTTTAACATAAAACAAAAACATGCTGCTCAAAACAGCTACAAAGCAAACATGTAACAAATACTCATGAGTTATACATCGACTCACAACTGGTCAAAAATAAAATCTTTGCGAAACGTGCAAAAGAGAAAGAATACTTGTAAAGGCACACCAAAACAACACAGGTGTTCCAAACAGTTCTCAGAATGATTAATCAACTTCCTCAATGGTTGGTCCAGAGGATCCACCTCCACCAGGGGCACCTCCAGCTCCTGGGAAGCCTCCAGGCATTCCTTCTGGCATCCCACCAGTACTCTGGTGCAGCTTGGTGATGATAGGGTTGCACACCTTCTCTAGTTCCTTCTGCTGATGCTCAAACTCATCCTTCTCTGCTGTCTGTGTAGAAATTAATAACAAGAGGAAGTGAGTACTATGGATGTATCTCAGACATAAAAGTTGAGAACCATACCTGGTTTTTGTCCAGCCAGTTTATGACTTCATTGCACTTGTCAAGGATCTTCTGTTTGTCCTCGTCGCTGATCTTGCCCTTGAGTTTCTCATCTTCAACCGTGGACTTCATGTTGAAGGCGTAGGACTCAAGGCCGTTCTTGGCAGAAACCTTTTCTCTTTGGACATCATCCTCAGCCTTGTACTTCTCAGCTTCCTGGACCATGCGCTCAATGTCGTCCTTGCTTAGACGTCCTGGAAAGGTTGGGACCATTAATTAGGACTTTGGTTTCCGATAACAAAAGACATTTAGGAGATCAAGAGTTATGCTACCTTTGTCATTGGTGATGGTGATCTTGTTCTCTTTGCCGGTGCTCTTGTCTACAGCGGAGACATTCATGATGCCATTGGCATCAATGTCAAAGGTTACCTCAATCTGGGGGACGCCACGCGGAGCAGGGGGGATGCCCGTCAGCTCAAACTTTCCCAGCAAGTTATTGTCCTTAGTCATTGCTCTTTCACCCTCATACACCTACAGCAGAGGAATGCATTCAACATGAAACTTTGCCAGAAACCATGGACAAACAAAACAACTAAAATAAACATCTGCTCACCTGAATGAGGACACCAGGCTGGTTGTCGGAGTAAGTGGTAAAGGTCTGTGTCTGTTTGGTTGGGATGGTAGTGTTACGTTTGATCAGGATGGTCATAACCCCACCAGCAGTCTCAATTCCCAGGGACAGAGGAGTAACGTCTAGGAGCAACAGGTCTTGGACATTCTCAGACTTGTCTCCAGACAAAATGGCTGCCTGGACAGCTATAAAAAGGAAATATGTCTCTAATAGGACATTTATGGAAGAATAGGCCATTCACAATTATGTCCGTATTCTTTACCTGCCCCATATGCGACAGCCTCATCTGGATTAATGCTCTTGTTCAATTCCTTCCCATTGAAGAAGTCCTGTAGCAGCTTTTGGATCTTTGGAATACGGGTGGATCCTCCAACAAGGACAATGTCGTGAACCTGAGACTTGTCCAGTTTAGCATCACGGAGGGATTTCTCGACCGGATCCAAGGTGCCACGGAAGAGATCGGCGTTGAGCTCTTCAAAACGAGCTCTGGTGATTGAAGTGTAGAAATCGATTCCCTCATAAAGAGAGTCGATTTCGATGCTGGCCTGAGTGCTAGAGGACAAAGTGCGCTTTGCTCGCTCACACGCTGTGCGCAGCCGACGGACCGCCCTCTTGTTGTCGCTGATGTCCTTTTTGTACTTGCGCTTGAACTCCGAGATGAAGTGGTTGACCATGCGATTGTCAAAGTCTTCTCCGCCAAGGTGAGTGTCTCCGGCTGTAGACTTGACCTCAAAGATGCCATCCTCAATTGTAAGAATGGACACGTCAAAAGTGCCACCTCCAAGATCAAAGATCAGGACATTTCTCTCAGAGCCAACCTGACACCAGACAAAAAAAGTCAGCTGTATTTAACAATTACTCCTTTAATATTGTAAGTGAATGTAGTACCCTTACTTTCTTGTCCAGACCATAAGCAATGGCGGCAGCAGTCGGCTCATTGATTATTCGTAGAACATTGAGGCCAGAGATAGTCCCAGCATCCTTTGTGGCTTGGCGCTGAGAGTCATTGAAGTAAGCAGGTACTGTAATAACAGCATTTGTGATGGTCTGCGAACACAGATTCAGGAAGTGTAACAGCTGAAGTACTTGTTCCCCACAAATGTTTAAAGTGTGTTATTCAAACAGGCCTCTTTCATGCTCTAATAAACTGACGTGGGTCAATGTTGACAGGTTAGACATGTCAACATCTTACAGACATACAGCAACAAGGGAGATGGTTTCTCGACACCATTATAGCAAATACAGGCATTGTGTATAACAGAAACCTACTTTTCCAAGGTATGCCTCGGCAATTTCCTTCATCTTTGTAAGCACCATGGAAGAAATCTCCTCTGGGTAAAAGGTCTTGGTCTCCCCTTTGTATTCAACTTGAACTTTGGGTCGTGAGCTGTCATTTATAACAGTGAACGGCCAATGCTTCATGTCTGACTGCACAACAGATTCGTCAAACCTCCGTCCAATCAGCCTTTTTGCATCTAGAGAAACAAATATGGCAAAACTCAGAACATGACAGAACTTAAATTTAACAATACACGAATAAGCCAATAAATATGTTTTTATATGGCCACGATTAATACTAATTTGATTAAATGAACACTAAAAAGAACTTTTCACTTCATTTTTACATCAGACCATAATACAAATATTTGATAAATATAAACAGTGCTGTTAAATCAGTTGTGTGTTTAATAGTAACTGATTGAGTGTGCATAATATAATGTAAAGCTACACGAAATGAGCATGCACAATTAAATGTCCATTACTGGTTGATACAGATACATTTTAAAGATCTCAAAATTGCATCATGTATAAATCCGCTTACCAAAGACTGTATTGGTGGGGTTCATTGCTACTTGATTTTTGGCAGCATCTCCAATCAGCCTCTCTGTGTCTGTGAATGCTACATAACTTGGTGTGGTTCTGTTACCCTGGTCATTGGCAATAATTTCAACTTTGCCATGTTGAAAGACCCCCACGCAGGAGTAGGTGGTCCCCAGATCAATGCCAACTGCTGGTCCCTTTGACATGGTGTCTGCTGGCAGCATACACATATGGCAGTGGTTAATATTCATAATGAACTTTATCTTAAGCATTCTACCCAAGCCTTTTCAAATAAGGGATGCATGTACGTTAGTTTGTTATCTATTAATAGCTCGATTCGTTGTATACACTAACTGGCTGTTTACTCAAAAGCTTTATTGGCACGCAAGACATCATCAGATGATCCTGTGGCCTACATGGACCACAGAGGGGATCAGCTGTCACTGTGTTAAAAGGCGCAGCTTCAAACAGAGCTGAGGAAAGCACTTCACAACAGTTTTATCATTCCTTTGGATTCATTAGTGATTAGCTAACGTTATGTTTATAAATTAAAACGTATGCTTATACCAAACCTACGTATTTCATCTGTGAAAATTAAAAAGATAACAGAAAGAGCGACAGCCTCAATCTGACACATTCACGACGAAATCTTTATTTTGAGTGAACTATCGCTTTAAGATAATTAACTGCCTCTTAGGGAAAGTTAATGTTCAGTTTCCTATCGTTTGCTCCAAACCATTATGCAACAATTTGTGATTTTCGTAGGCATTCCTGAATTGGAAAAGCTGGGAGTGTCTTCTTCTGCAGATCGAATTCAGGAAAATGTGTTAAAATAACATTTGGCCAGCGCTAAAATCTGACCGTTTTTTTTTTAATTCCTCGTTTGTGTTGAAAATGCGTGACAAATGACTGACATTCCCTAACATTTCGCCTCACGTCACTTTAATATTTAACGACAAAAAGGAAGTCAAAGCTTAGGGACAACATATAGATGAATGAAAAACGACAGAATTTTGAACGTTAATTTGTAAACTATCAAACTAAACTATCAAACCTACACAGCATCAAACTCGTCGCATCTCGGTATGGCGTTGTATTCTAATATTAGCAGCCGTTCAATAGTTTATCGCTTTAAAGAGAGTCTAAACTCTTTAACTTTAAATGCATAATAACAGCAGTCATCGGTGCTCACCAGAAACGCTGTGAGCCTGTCAATCGCCTGTGGTGTCGCAGCTGTAGACGCGCGCGAAGTCAGAAGCGTGCTGTAATGCGCTTTAAAGATTCTTCCTAAGAACAGTCCAGAACATGGAACGAGAGCAGCAGCCAATCACGTCGCGCGCGGCCGCTGAAGCGTTTGGAGATGGAGGACGCCAACAGAGTTCCGCCCGTTACACAGCAGTTGAAAATATCAATCAATAGAGTTCCAGAACATTCCCAGGTAACTTTACGTACAATACGTGTTGCACTTATCTGAAATCCAGTCAAATGGACAGTCAAGGCTGTGTCAGCGAACGTCGATTACAGCAAAGAAACAGGACGGAAGTGGTTTCGTGAATGTGAACGATGGACAAAAGACAACTGAACAAAACAAGAACATACAGAAACTTTCTGAAGCAAGTGATAAACCCAAAATAGGTCCCTCTAGCGGCCATTTGGCTCAAGTGGCGTCTCTTCATTTCGTATTTTAAAAACCAGACGATGGTCGCCACAAAATCCCTGGAGTTACAAACCTCTTTATTAAACTAGTATCCGTTTAAATAGAACGAAACGCTTTTCTTTAAATTGAGGTATTTGTTACATTTGAAGCTTTAAATTACTGACACGGGATAGCGCCGTTGTTATGGTTACCTTCTCAGCTCAGGTCGATTTCTGTTCGGGAGTTGGTGCAGTTTTCAAACTTTTGTGTTCGCTGAAACATTATAAAATGTATATTGTATATTCTGTGTAAAATAAACTTGAGAACCGAGACTGATGTTTTGTAACACTGCTATCTAAATACTCTTTTACTGTACACGCCACATCCCCTTAAATGATGTCAGAGGGAGCCCTCAGGTATCTATCTATCTATCTGTCTATTTGTCTGTCTATCTGTCTGTCTGTCCTTAATCAATTCTGTCATCTCAAAGTTATCTTTGTTGTCACACAGGCTTATATTAAATATATTATGTTTCTACAGTGATACTGCAGTATAACTGCACTGTAAATCTGCCACATCAACAAGTGACCACAAGGTGGCCTAGTCATGAAAACCCCTGTCAGTCAGAGAGCTGTCACAGTTGTCAATAGTGTACAATGTACATGATGTCAGTAAGACAATCAGTCTACATACACTGAAAACAATTCGTGACAGTGGAAACTAAATGTCCGATAAAAAAGATGCAGGTATTGTATAGAGGGTGTGATGAGTTGAGCCTAAACAAAAAAAGCACGGCAGAATGTGGAAACACCCTTAAGCACCAGACAAAGCGAAGCGGTTGATCATTTCAAATCCTCTGGGATGTGATATTTTCAACAAAAGGGAGTTCAATCAGAAAACAGAGGAATGTCATTGTATAGTTTTATTCACAATAGCTTTTTCTACCCGACCTGGATAAAGCTAAAGGGCAGACAAGCAGTCATGACCCTTTCATAATAATAAAGTCAATTATGAAACCATCATTAACTTTACATTTACTGAATTCTCACAGGCTAACCAAACCTATGAAAAACAAGTCTGAAAATGAATTAGCTATGATTCCATGACTGAAATACTGGTCGTGTATATTTATTAAGAAAGTATAAGTTAAAACAAGATATAACTGTTGAATACTGAGACTGTTTTGAAGGAACTTAGAGAATTATTATGGATGTGTCTTAATAGAGGAATTCTATTTTTTTTTTACGTTTGATCTGACCTGTATTGAAAAGGTGCTTGGTGTCATCAAGGGAATGTTCTGCATGTGGTGATGTCCTAACAAGGGACAGTCGGTACCTTTTTGTTCAAATAAGTGTTTAACTATGAAGTAAATAATAACGTTAGTGCCAATATTCATAAAAAGAAATTCTATCCTTCATTGTTAAGTGACCAACACCTTTTTTTCAACACCCTACTTGACGGCAAAGTGAGACCCGCCAACATATGTGCTTATATAGCCTACCAGTGTTACAGAATATTCAATTATGAAGTGAAAGACATTAAAAAGTAGTGAGGACAGTTTTTGTTATCCATTTCAAATAATATCAAATATCACTAAAGAAGATCTCTTCTCATATCAGATCTATCTTATTTAATTTTTTTTAAAGAGACATTTTACCCAAAAATGAAAATGTTGTCATTATTTACTCATCCTTTAATTCCAAAGCATTTTTTTTCTAAAGAACATCTTTTGTTGTTTACAAAAGATGATATTTAGAAAAATAGGATATATATATGTGTGTGAGTGTGTGTGTGTGTGTGTAAGGGTGGGTGGGTGTGTGTGTGAATTAGTGCTGTCAATTAATTCTGATTAATAAGGTAAAGGTTTTGTTCATAATATATATATATGTACAGTGTGTATTTATAAATACTCACAGGTACAGTATTTAAGAAAATAGATTATATTTTATAGATGTTGTAGATGTTTATAGATTTTAAAAAATATTTTAAAAATGTTCATTTCTAATATAAATTATTATAATATAGACATTTAAATACATGTAAATACTTTCTAAATATATACTGTATGTGTGTGTATTTGTTTATACATAATAAAAATACACAGAATACATATATTATGCTAGCTAAAACTTTTATTGTGTATGCGATTAATCGATTAATCATTTAACAGCACTAATATACAGGTATGCAGTATAAAAAAAAAAAGTATAAAAGTAAAAAAGTAAGCCCCAAGAAGAATTTATAACAGCTAAGGGTGTTATAAATTCACTGTAAACGCTTCACTGTGCATATTACTTTTATAAAACGGTTGTTCTATACACATAGCAAATAAAATGCAATAATATTAATAAAAACATACAATGTAGTTCTTCAGAAACAATTGTGGTTGCTGAGCAACACAGAGGCAGTAATAAAGAGGTGTATGTTGGTAGAGTAAAGATCTGAATAAAAGCCTAGAACCATCTGTTGTATACTTTTTTTTTATTATTATTATGAATAATAGTTATTTATGAATTATAATTCATCACACATGAAAATCAAAATACATAAATGTTGTTTGAGGAGAACATCACTGATGCCATGCAACTATAACCATACAATGGTATACATATATATTATTAAGTTGTTGAAGGATTTGAGTGATTCAGTTGAATAGCATCAATTGAAGTCTTTAAGACCTTAATGAGAATAGAGACCTGACATACTTTTATTTATTTTTTTATGAACCAGTTTCACTTGTTGTCCTAGGAACTATCTGTTCAACCAACAATATTGATGACAAAATTGTTTTGTAAACGTAGTTACCAGATCTGAACAGATATCAGTGGGGAGATCACTGGAGGGTCTCGTGTTGCTGTCTTTTGTCATGTTTTCTTTCACACCCTTCTCCTCTGTATAAATACCCAACCTGGAAGAATCTGCGGGACAGGAAGGAGAAGTTACTCATCAGGAGTTTATAGATCCAAAAGGTAACATTTCTTTTATTCTCTAAAATGGTTTAGATGGAACAAGACATATTTGCTACTTTATCATACTTCAACACTGATTTGTTTACATTTTTGACTTCATTTTTTTCATTGGTTTGTATTTTCGAATGGTTTGTCTTTTTTAGTTTGCCTCAGGATGATCAGAATAGTCCAGCTATTGTGTCTTTCTGGCCTTCTTCTCCAGTGTGAAGGTCAGGGTATCCAAACATGCCTCACTCACCCCACGTTCAGACCGGCAGGTTAGTGATTACACTCTGTTCTTCATCAGATTTGCTTATTGTTCAGCAAAAATTATTTAAACATTGTGGAAAAAATGATACATTTAATGCAGAAGATATAAAGGTGTTTCAGCCAATTAATTTTGTCATTTGTAACTTTTAGTTTTTTGTTCTTCCAACTTTGGCAAAAATAAATTCATAAAATAATACAATAAATCAATTTTTTAAAAAGTCAACCAGTAAGAAGAATAAAATAAGAAAGGGATAAATTTGTATTTTTTAACGATTTGAAATTTATCTTAATTTTGCTTTTTAAACATGTCGTTTTGGATATTTTGACATTTTTACTAGGAAAAAAACTTGAGTAAAGTTATCCATTTATATTAGTCAAATTACTTTAATGAATATTCATGTATCTTTCAGAAAACGCCGACATCACAGTGGTTTGTGGAACCAATACTATGTTTTTAAAAGTTCTCATTTGTCCAATGTATTTCGGGGGATACAACGAATCACTGATGGCGCTCAATGCCAAGTTTAATGTCCCAGCCTGCCGTGGAGTTGCGGACTGGACTGTCAATCCTCCCGTCTTGATGTTTAACTTCTCAATCTCTCAGGATGCGCTCCTACTCTGTGGCAACAATATGAACGTAAGAGCTGTTCTCCGTAAAGCAATCGACCTTTAAAAGTTTCATCCTGCAGATTTTCATAATGTGCGTGTTTGTGTGTTTATTGGTTAGATTACAAGTCAGGTGGGATCCGGTGTATTCTCAGACTTCTCCCAAATCCAGTCCGTTAATGTGTCTGGATTGATCAATTCCTTCGATCCCAGCACCAGCACTATCACCTACAGGCAACAGCTGATGTATCAGTTTTCGTGTCTGTATCCACTGCAGTATTTGGTCAACAACACTGAACTCAGCGTGTGAGTATAAATGCAAAGAATCTGTTTGTCGGCTGAGGTTTCTGTACTGTAACTTGCGTGACAAAGTGTCTTTTTGTGCCAACAGCTCGGGAGTGAGTCTAGCAGTAAAGGACAACAATGGCACCTTCGTCAGTACTCTAAGCATGACTCTTTACAGTGTAAGGATCTTTTCATGAAATGACACTTATTAAACAGAGAATACAAGTTTCCTGACATCTTCTTTTTACTTCAAACATTTTTTAGACTGCCAACTATACTACCAAACTCCAGATACCAGGAACCGGGCTGCTGTTGAAAACTCGCATTTATGTGAGTGTCAAAGCAACAAATCTCACAAACAAGTAAGAATTCAACTCTCCAGTGTTATTTAAGTATTATTTATATATTTTACTATTAATATTTTAAGTTAGCTTTATATGTGCTTGTGTCAGTATTTGTTTTAAAATATTTGTATTCAGCTCAGTTTATGTTTATTTTAGTGTTAGCACTATTTAAACATATTTATTTCAGTTTTTATCTATTTGATTTTATTTCAGCTTTATTTCAAGCAACTACTATTTCAGAAGTATTGGTTTTAGTTTGCAATAGCAGCACTGCAGCTCTTGTTGTATCAAAATTGTTTCAAAATTGAACACTGCTGATTATACATTTACAGATCGATCAAATCTAATTTATATTATTGTGTATTGTAAGGTTCAATGTGTTGCTGGACCGTTGCTACGCCACAACAAGCCCATATCCAACCACCAGCACTTATTATGATCTTTTTATTGGGTAAGTGGTTCACAAAAGGCAGACTGAAAGAGAGTAGTTGAGAAGACACTTTAGTTCTGTTGTGAGAATCACATCTATTGTTGTTTTTAGGTGTAATCGTGATGCCCAGACAAGGATTGATTTGAATGGGCTATCCCAGGAAGCTCAGTTCTCCTTTGAGGCCTTCCGCTTTGTGGAACACAAAAACCTGACCATCTCCACTTTCTACCTGCATTGTGCTACCCGACTCTGTGAGAACTCCACTTGTGCCTCCTTGCTTCCGGTAACTAGTGCTCATCTGGTGACAGAATTTAATTTATTTGCTTTATTTAAGATTAGTTTTAATTTGGCTATGTGTTTTTGTAGAAATGTGTTAGGAAAAGAGAAATACGGACTCAAGAGTTCAACGCTTCTGATGTTGCCACAGTCTCCTCAGGAGCAATCAAAACAAGAGTTGACAACGGTACAAAAAAATCATATAAAAGTTATATAAAAATAACTAGTAACTGATTTGTACTGATTTTAAATTCTCTTCCACTTCTTCCTCAGGTGCCAGTTTGCCCGCTAGATGTAAGAACTGACTCATTTTATTTAACTCATTAAGAATCTTATCTAAATTAGTTCTTGTAATGTTTTGCAATTATGATGTGATTAATATTGATTTATCTTCTTATGTGTATCTAGTAACCTCATCAGCATCCATCCCTCAGCTGACATATGTTGGTGTAGTCACTGGCTTGCTGAGCTTCTTTCTATTTGACTGGCTGTCTACATTAGGACTTGCACAGTGATCTACATCGGAATTCGGGAGTTCCTTATCACTTGACTGAACATAATGTGTCTTAGAAGATATCTCACATGTTACATACTTGTGGGAAAATATATTATGTATCAGTTATTAGCCCCTCAATTTTTCAATTTAATGTGGTAGATAAACTATTGGTTTGCCATTTTTTTTCTATGTTTCTATGTTCTATGATCTATGAGAACAAGAAAAAAGGAACATATGCAATATGTAGTTTACATATTTTGTTTTGGAAAGTCTATAATGCATGTAACACTGCTTTGGGGTAAATGTATGCACTATGAATGTAACAATTTAAGGTTTTAACTTGAATAAAATATTACAACTTGTTTTTGTCCCCCGGGGTTTTCAATCATCTGTGTTATCAGTGTGTGTTAGGGTTAAGTGCACAAAAGTCTTCAAAAAATTAAACATAAACATGCATATGACGGACTGTGTAATATATCAGTTTCCCTCCCATTGTCTTTTCTGTTTTCCTGCTTAGGAAACCATTTTAAGTAGTTAAAAGTTGATGGTTGTGACAGTATTTGTGGAAACCTATGAATTTCCTGCAGTTTTTTATTTAAATTTTAGAATTATGAAAACAGAATTTTGTTTTGTGAAACTAGGTTGCTTCATAAAACATAAACTACATGAAGCAAAACAAAAACAGCAGATGGTCTGAATGAGAACGTCTAGGTTGCGAATGGTTACAAATGGTTACGAACGTAACCCACGTACCTTTTCAGTCGAACACCTCGCGAAAGTGCTCGGTGCCGCCTAGCCTGCAGCTCTACAGATATCTGCTAGAGAAGTGCTGTGAGTCAACGCATAAGATGAAGCGACACTCCTTGTTAAGTGAGCTCTCAGTCCTAAGGGGCATGACTCTACCTGATACAAATAAGGGTCCCAAAACGGTACGAGGTGTGGTCTCGGGGGATTAACCCGGCGCGCACCTCTGAGGAACCTTGCGATGAGTTGGTGCTTCCCGAGGGACGCACCCTCCACTGCATCGCGATATACAGCTGTGGCAGCAACAAACACTTTGAGAGTCGAAAGGGACAGCCTGTGCTCCAACTTTTCTTGGAGGAAAGAAAGCACCACTGCAATCTTGCATCTCTGTGAGTCCTCTCCGCAAGAGGAACACCAGTCGACGAACAGACCCCACCACAGAGCATAAGCCTGCCTCGTAGATGGGGCTCTTGCTTGAGTGATGTTATCTACCACGGCGGGAAAAAGGCTGGCGAGGTCTGTCGTGTCCCGTCCAGGAGCGATTCCGGCCACCTTTTACTCCACAGGAACAGATGGTGGGGGAGTTGTGAAATGCGGCATGAGCATAGACCACCTTGTCTGTTGATGTCTGCTACGACCGCCGTGGTGTCCGTCCAGACCAGCACGTGCTTGTGGCGCAGCATCGGTAGATCCAGGATGGGTCTCAGCCCACCGCTCTTTTTGGGCACGATGAAACAAGGACTGTAAAACCCTGACCTCATCTCGGCTGGAGGAACGGACAGTGGTATAGTGGATGCCGCTGTACCTGGGCAGCCGCCTGGTGAACTGAATCGCATAGCTGAGGCGTACCCTCCGTATCAACCACCGCGAGGGGCTGGGAAGTGCTATCCAGGCTCACAGCCTAGTTGCTTGGGGAATCGAGGGAACATTGACCACCGTGCCAGCGGTGGGGCAGCCTGTAGGGGGACAGGGGCAGGGACTGATCCCAGAAGGCTGAACGTCCTGGAGAAAAGTCTGACTGTTTTGAGCAGCGCTTACCTGCCTGCCTGGATCGCTGGCGACACAGTGCTCCAGGTCAGCATCTGAGGAGACAAAAAACATTGGGTCAGGTGGGAACCTCAAGGCACTGGGTGTGAGAAATTGCTCTTACTGGGGTGCCGCCGAACCGTGGGACGACGGCAGCTGAGCCAGAAGCTCCCAGCCCTCCTCCGGGAGTGGGGAGGCGATGTCGTCGTCTCCCAGAGAGCAACCCCCAACACCTCCGGGTTGGCCGTGTCAGGGACGCTTTGCGTTGCTGCGGGTGTTGCGGTGCTCCCTGAACGACGACGGGCTGCTGGTCTGGCATCGTGTGCCTCAGCAGGGGTCGGAGCAGGAGGTCTTTTTCAGGTGCCGCGGGGGGACGCTCAGCGACAGGCAGGCGGCGCACTCGGGGACTGGCTGGCCCTCCGAGGCAAAATGTGTGACATCGGCTCGGTCTTCTGCCAAACTGTCGAGAACTCCTGGGCCAAGTCCTCGACAGTGTCGCCAAATAGGTCGACCTTGGAGATGGGAGCGTCAAAAAAGCGTGCTTTGTAGAAGTCTGCCAACTGCGCCAGATTCAGCCAGAGATGTCGCTCCTGGACCAGGCCATAGCATGCAAGGCGGCAGCACAATAGGCCCAAAATTTGCTCTTTTCTCCTGTATTGGCCATTGAAAACCTTTCGTGGCAACTGTGTGCACTCAATGGGTCTTTGCTTGCTGGAATGCAAAAAGCTGATACAGCCGGCCTTGAAAAAGGACACCAGCCCGCCGGATCTGCTGACAGCCGCCCAGTCAACGCTGTCAGACGAGAGAGCATGAACTCACAGGAACTCTTTTCAGTAGATCTCAACCACTCCAACTTCAAAAAGAAAGCCGAGGGGATCTCCAGCTCAGGAACGGCAAAGGCTCCAAAGCGAAAAGCTGCAAGTGTACTGCATTTATGCCCTCTTATACTCACATAGTGATGAGGTGCACCTGAATGCAATCAGTGCACACCAATATTCATTGGCCTTTTATTTGAAGCTCAAAGGCCATTGGTCTCTCTGGTGAGTTCCCATATGTAACGTCGAAGTAATTTGACTGAAAGGATAATGCAAGTTTACTCTTTAATAGAAGGTGGAGCTTATGGAACATGAAATATGGCTTCCTCTTGTTTACCGTGGTAAAAACAGCGCTGCGCTTATACTGCTTTAAATATGCCAAATGAAAATGAATTACCATCTAAACTTTTATGAAGTCTGTCTGTTCTCTTCAGAGATACAGTATGTTCATATAAAATCCATATAAATTCTACCGCCTGCTCTGTGCATTAAATCGGAACGATGTACATTTGGTTTACAAATAATTTATTCCGCTTTTTTCAAATAGTTATGTTTTTAATTATTTTAATAATTTGTTACTCATTATGCATCATTGGGTTACAGGCAATAACAACATAAAAGGCTACTTTTTGTAGAAAGTGTCTTACAGTGCTGAAAATCATCTTGTTGTCCAAATTAGTATTTTTCTTATCATGTATGATTGTTTAATCAATAGCCTTTTTTATTTTTTACATTTTTTGTAATATTTCGCTCCTTTTATTTATAAAGGCAAGAACAATAAATATTGTGGCAACTCTGTTACTATCATATACAGTACATACACATTATGGCCTACATATCTATGGTTATTGTACCATACATTGCCTTTAAATTGGTGGAATTATTTCCCACAACTATCGATACAGGATATCACTTATACAGGATATCGATATCACTTTTCCTTCACAGTTGATGCAATTTATCACAGGCATCCATTATGGGACTGGGAACTATAATTGAACTTAATGTATCTTAATGAGCTAACATTAATATATTTTAAAATTCCATTTCCAATTTCTTTTTCTTCATTAAAATGTGAATTGCACATTTTGATTTATTCATTTTGGCGGTATTTGAGAATGTGTGTCAAGAGGGCAAACATTTAGATTTAGATCCGTTTATGTAATCTTGCATTCGTTTTTTGTAATTTTTTGAAAGAGAGTGTGGAATTTGATGCTGTTTATTTAGTCCTTTGAGACGAGAGATGTGCCATCTTCAGACTTCAGTTCAGCTCCTCTCTTCAGTCTCACCAGAGCTCTTGTTCGAGCGTGACCCGGTCCCACCTCCTCCTTTCAGAGACATGGGTCTTCGCACCAGATCTCAACAGTGGTGCATTGTATTTGCATTCATTGCCAGAATTGCATTGTCATGTAATACAAAGTCCAATACAGCACTGTCATCAGCTTAAAAACAGCTGTATCCAGAACTGAGTAGCCAACAAGGTAGCAGATTTTTAAATGTCATTTTTCCGGGGAGTCCTGTGCTAATTTCTTTTGGAGCCAGATGATAGTTTGTGTATTCTGTGCATGATAGTTTACTATGTACCCATACTAGGGTACAACTTGTCACCATATACAAATACATTTGATATAGCAACATAAAAAACAATCTTTGTTTATTCATATTCTTTTGGCATGTTTATTAGGTGTACCCATGCATTATTTTGCTTGCAGTACAGTATGTCTTTGAGTTTTGATGTTAGTACAAGCGTGCGTATTTGACATATCACCCACTTTGCACATTTTTGGCAGCAAATTAACTCCCCCAGTTTGTTACAATACACACATTCTGTTTCCCTCCTTCCCTGGTTTAATCATTTTCTGCATTTTGTCAAGGCTTTGGATTTGACCTTTTTTACCTTGAAAATTGTAAGCCTTGAACATTATAAGGTCTATGGACTCAAAATACATGTGATGTTTTAAGAGATTCTCATTAACTCTATTAATCTGTATCCTCTTAAAAATAGATTACATTAGAAAAGAATCACATGAACATTCACCTTTAGACATTGCTTGTAACAAACTTTTATGGAAAGCATTTTGAAATTGGTTAATGATTTCATATGTTATGTTATTGGCTTAATAAGTTTGATCTGATCTCTGTTCAATCCTACTGAACACAGGAGTGAAGCAATAAATAAATTCAGCTAGAGAATATCTATATACTATCTGGAAACAGAACTCATGCTAATGTCAGGTTTAATGGGGGCCAGAACATCTATCTTTAATAATATAAATCATAACAAATGCAAGATATTATAGAGTGGGGCAAAAAAGTATTTAGTCAGCCACCAATTGCGCAACTTCTCCCACTTAAAAAGATGAAAGAGGCCTGTAATTTTCATCATAGGTATCCCTCAACTATAAGAGACAAAATGGGGGGGAAAATCCAGAAAATCACATTGTAGAATTTTTAATGAATTGGTAAAGTCCTAAGAAAATAAGTATTTGGTCACCTACAAACATGCAAGATTTCTGGCTCTCACAGACCTGTAACGTCTTCTTTAAGAGGCTCCTCTGTCCTCCACTCGTTACCTGTATTAATGGCATCTGTTTGAACTCGTTATCAGTATAAAAGACACCTGTCCACAACCTCAAACAGTCACACTCCAAACTCCACTATGGCCAAGACCAAAGAGCTGTCAAAGAACAACAGAAACAAAATTGTAGACCTGCACCAGGCCGGGAAGACTGAATCTGCGATAGGTAAGCAGCTTGGTGTGAATGATCTGGGCCCAGTTTTTTAAAATATTAATCTGGATTAAATTTGGAAATCCCATGTGTTGCTATCCAGGATTAAGTGATCTATCTTACTTTTATGACAGTTTTTAAAGGAACACTGGGTTGGATCACTGTGATCCAAATAACAACATTTCAGGATTACCAAATCCTTTTTACCATAGCCTTAAATGGAACCAACAGTGTAGCCTACTGGCTGAGCAAAAAACAACAGGTAGGCAAATAATCAAAGTAACAAAGGCTACCATCAGTAACACACTATGCTGCTGTGCCAGACGTGTCCCCCTGCTTAAACCAGTACACGTCCAGACCCGTCTGAAGTTTGCTAGAGAGCATTTGGATGATCCAGAAGAGGACTGGGAGAATGTCATATGGTCACATGAAACCAAAATCTAACTTTTTGGTAAAAACTCAACTTGTCGTGTTTTGAGGAGAAAGAATGCTGAGTTGCATCCAAAGAACGGGGCCTGGGGCCATTTATCATGAGATTTTGAGTGAAAACCTCCTTCCATCAGAAGATGAAAAGTGGCTGGGTCTTTCAGCATGACAATGATCCCAAACACACTGCATGGGCAACGAAGTGCTTCGTAAAGGTGCGTTCACACCGGTTGCGAATGATGCATCAAGCGCAAGTGATTTACAAGGTAAGTCAATGCAAAGACACAACGAGAGATCCTGTGGCGCGAATGACGCGCATTTGACGTGCTTGACGCGTGATTCGAGCAAAACACTGTTACTGCGTACTGTTGTACGCGCGAATGTAGCAAATTTCACGTGCGAATGAAGCGCGTAAACTCAATATGTTCGCGCTTCTACTACGATTTATTCGCGCAATTTGCGTCCGGTTTGAACGTACCTTTAGAAGCATTTCACGGTCCTGGAGAGGCCTAGCCAGTCTTCAGATCTCAACCCCATAGAAAATCTTTGGTGGGAGTTTTGCCATGTGGCCCAGTGACAGCCCCAAAACAGGACTGCTCTAGAGGAGATCTGCATGGAGGAATGGGCCAAAATACTAGCAAGTGTTTGATAACCTTGTGAAGACTTACAGAAAACGTTTGACCTCTGTCATTGCCAACAAAGGGTATATAAAGTATTGAGATGAAATTTTGTTATGGACCAAATACTTATTTTACAACATTATAGCTGGATTTTTTTTTCTTGTCTCTCATAGTTGAGGTATACCTATAATAAAAATTACAGGCCTCCCTCATCTTTTTAAATGGGAGAACTTGCACAATTGGTGGCTGACCAAATATTTTTTGCCCCAATTTATATGAACAAAAATTACTTGAAAGATGTCATTTGATAAATGTCCCTGTGATCTCATTTCCATGTGTTTTTGGCTGCTGTTACAATCCTCAGTGGTAACATGCCCTCCACCCATTCATTGGGAGACTCCATCATTCTCCTCCATAAGGTCACTTCCTCTGCTGTAGAGTCCATCCAGTCCACCTGTACTCCGTAACTCTTACCTGTGCACAAAAATTGGCTTGCATATAATTGTTGTTAATATGTATTTCATATGTTTATGTTCATAGATCCCAAAACCCATAAAAATCCAGCGCTGGACTGCACCTGTGCCCATGCCGAGTCTCAAGCCTCCGAGCAGGTGATTGGCTAGTCGTTCACGATCCCAAACAGTAAGCTCCACACAAGCCTCTTTCAGATCCTCTGCCCTGAAGCCATCATAAACCATAGTATGGTTAAACACAGGGTTGACGGTTCTCTTCAGCACCCGAGTCTTCTGACGGCTCTTTTTGCTGGTGTCAGGGAGTACAAAGCTGTGCACGAAATTAAACACACCATTATTTAGTAGGACAATAAAGATTTAAAAAAAAAATAAAAATAACTATTTATTTTTATATTATGATTATTATTATTATTATTATTACCATTTTACATATGGGTCAATAGTTGGACTTCTGATAAGAGGGAGATTCTTGCAATCTTTTACCCAGATATGCACCTCACCAGAGCCAGGAATGTTCTTTGCTGGATTAAAAAAAGAAATTACACAGAAATAACAAGTAAACAATTGAATTAAAGGTGAAATGTGGAAATAGTTTTATCTTGTAAAATGTTCTTCAATAATTATTACTTACAACTTTGAAAAATCATTTTTACAGTGTATGAATGTAAGTTGTGGTGAATAGTAAATGACTGTAAAGGGTGGAGCCTTACAAAGGGAAATCCGAGGCAGGAAACGTATGGCCAGTCTCATCTGTCCTCTTAAGTCAGATGGATGGAGACTGTTCGCTGTCTGACAGAATAGATTCTGGAATCGAAACAAAACAGACAAGACACTACAGGTGAATAGGGTAAAAAATTTAATAAATTATATATGTAAATGTATGAAATATTTGCTAATTTGTGCTAAATGTCTAGTACAAAAGCACTGGATGATTTCAGTTTATTTTTTGGATTATTAGAATCAAAAGTTTTTACAGGGGGAATTTTGAGGGATTGAAATGTTGCATATAATCAAGCAAATTATATATGAACATCTTCAAGATACAGGCAGGAATAAAAATGTGAAGGTGCATGAAAAAACTGTGTTTTTGTGTGTAGTGACTTAATCAGCCAAAAATAAAAATTCTACTTAGTGCATGTTTTGCAAATACTGTAGCATAGTTTCGGGATGAGCGCTGGACGAATTAATCACGGCTGGCATCACATCATCTAATCAAATTCCCTCGTTACACTTACCCAATTAAATCCTTCTTACCTACTATAAATAACCCCGTTTTCCTTTCTTCCGCATCTTGCCTTTTGTGCATCCCTCCTCCACCCCTTCTCCACCCACTATCATGCTTCACGCCTTCCTCCGAGGGCCAAGGGAGACCAAGCCGGACGCTGAACTCTTGCCCTTGCCAGGGTTCAAACCACTAGGGCTCGGAGTCCGCCGTTCTCCCGGCTCGCCCCCCGGACAGCAAAGCAAATTCGCTACTTATTCTACGTTAATGACGAAGCATGAACTCATGAAAAGCTATTCTATACATTTGTTTTCCAGTGTCCCTCTATACTGGTTAAAAGTCTCTTCTTACATAGACCACTTTGATTATTGACTGCTATCAGGTTATGAAAAGATTCTCAACAGTCAGAATTGGGGCAGAAGTGATGTGCATAAGGCGCTTCTGCAAAGGCTGTTTAAAAACATGCTTCACTTTTGTTTTCCACTAGATGACACTAGTAGCACGGAAACTGTATACTGCAGCATGCTCCCAACTTGTGCAAAGACTACAGTCTGGAGAAGTCAGTGCAGTTTTAGTGTACAATGGTCAAAAGCTTTTTTTTTTGTGGTTTTTTTTCTTGCTTCAGGCTCATTTAATTAAGTCAGCCAATATCAAACCAATGGATATGTTTTCATTTATTGCATGCGACAAGGTGGGTGTTTCTGTTAACTTTGAACATGGTGTATATCGTAAGTGCCATGTAAGAGAAATGATCAACAAATACATACTATACCCTTGGTTTAAGAGGTAAAAGCTTCCACTCTGTGTCATTAAAATCCCAAGAGGACAGGTCAAGCTCGATCTCACCCAGGAAGCTGTTACGACCAAATGTGTCATTATGCCATGCTGAAAGGTTGAGAACCTGGGACATCAGGTACTCCATTCGTACTCTGTACTGTATGCATCAAATGATAAAATGATTATTAGGCATTTGATATAATGCATATACTGTAGTGGAGGCTGGGGCCTTCCTTTCCCCATTATAGCCTGGAAGAAATGACTGTAAATTGACCAGGACCAATAGCGGGGCATGTTGTCACAATGGAATCTACCATTAAACAGCCTTTTATAGACATTTCAGCTTGGTATGAATAGTAAATCAGTTGTGATTACTAAATGCAACATTTTTGAATACATGAAAAAATGCGACAACTGACCCAGACTTATTTTATCAGTGATGCTCTTACCCTAAGAATCTCATTGTACGTCGGATTCAGTGTTTTCTTTTTCACTGCCGTTTTTCTTTTCCCCAAATTGGCAGGATCAGGAATGAGGTAACTCTTGACATACCTAAACAAAGAACAAATTCTCCATGGAGAAATATTTTCTGTTTTAGGGAGAAAGGTCATGTGGGACTGAAATAGCAATCTTACGGGTCAGATCGATTCTTCTTGGTGTCCACCGCTGCCAGATTCTGGCACTGAACAACAAAGATGTGGAACTCCCGCAATTTGTGCACATAGTTTAGTGAAAACTGGATGCTTCCTTGGACGTCAACACTGCTGTAGTCGCTATTGTACACACTCATGACACTGCCGCTAACCTGAGGATGATGGAAATACAAGATTGAATAATTACCAGTATACTAATGTGCTTAAGTGGTTCGTTCACCCAAAAATAAAAATCTCTTAATTACTCAAGACCTTCATTCATCTTCAGAACACAAATTAAGATGTTCTTGATTAAATCTGAGAACTTCCTGATCCTGCATAGACAGCAGCACAACTACCACGTTCAAAGCTCAGAAATGGAGTGAAGGATCATTAGATCCACACGTGCAAATTGTGTGTTTTGTTTAATCATTATAATAATTTAGTTGCATAAACTTTATAATCATTAGTCATTCATTTAATCTTTGTTTTTTTTAGTTGTATTGTTTGACTATTGTCATTGTTTATTCATTTATTATATTTCTGTATATTATATTTATTAATATTTTTCCTTGGTTGTGCATTTTCATTGTTGTTCAGCCTTGTGTTTGTTCGGCTTCATGAACCGTTTTGTCTGTATGAATAAGAGATAGATAAGAGGGAATGTTTAAGGGAACCCAAGGTTTATGGGATGTTGCTATGATATAACAGTACATATTGAATTTGTGCTGGTCAGATGAAGTTTAAACTTTGAGACACACGCAACCAAGATTGTTAAATAAACTCCATCATCACTTTGTTTCCTGCTACTGCTGTTCTCTGGTTCAATTTGGATACCAGACAAGACCTACTGATATTTTCTGACGGGCTCTGGCGTCTGGGGCTGGATCATAATTTTTATTTTAGGGTGTAGAGATCCGACCAAATAGTAGAAAGTACATCATTAAAATAGTCCATGAGACATCAGTGGTTCAACATTAATTTTATGAAGCTACGAGAATACTTTTTGTGCACAATAAAATCCAACCCTAAAAAAAACTACAATTTCTTCTCTTCCAGGTCTTTTGGGTCTTGAATGTTTTGTTGCTGTCTATGCAGGGTCAGAAATCTCTTTGAATTTCACTTAAAATAACTTATTTGAGTTGTACCAGTTTGGAACGCATGACGGTGAGCAGTTAAAGACAGGGTTTTTATTTTTTGGCTATCCCTTTAATATCAAATTAAATTGGACCCTATTTACATTAGGCAAATTGTTTGTGTCTTATTGTAAACTAGAGTATTTGAGTGAAACAATGTTGTTGTTTTTTTCACTCCACCAACACTCCATCACGAGTGCAATTCATGCCAATGACTTCCCATAATATGACTGCATATTTAGCAAGAATTCACATGATGAACATATTTAGCTAGCTTGATACAGAAGGATCACTCTAATCACCGTCTAAGATGGCGGCAATGGATATGAGCGGGAAGTTTGTTTGCTTTAATAAACCAAATGTGTTTGCTTTAATAAACCAATCTGACATTTTCCCTATTATTAATTCGTTTTTTTTTTTATATGCATTATGAGCCGGTCTCTGGGATAATTACAGGTTCTGTTTATAGAGTATATGCTATGCTATATACATGAGCTTGGTAAATAGTTATATATATGATATATAGAATATGACCGTACAGATGACAGGGAGGTGGATCCAGAGTAGTTGCTGAGGTCAGTGAATTGTCTGTTATTCCACTGTGGTACACCACTACGAGAACTTCTCTCAGAGTCACTCTCTCCTTCATCACTCTGAAAAAGACAGGACCGTAACACTTTGAGCACCACACCATTTTTGTGACCCGACCTTATACTGTATCAGATAAACAATGAAAAAATGAACCAACTTCTTTTTGCAGGAATGAGGGCACAGATTTGCTGAGTTGCTTCAGGTGCACTGGGTCTGATTTGGCAAAGGAAGTCTGGACAAGTGTGCTAGAGTCTTAAACAAGACATCAGTAGCGAGATTCAATGTCATATGATGTCAACACAATAAGGGCATTTAAAACATATCAAGAAGTTAAGCTCAAAACTTGCCATCATAGTTGCTCTGCATGTAGTCATTTGTTTGTTTCTGGTCTTGTTCTTTGGGAAAAGACCACAATGACAAAACACAGGAAAAAGTAACGGATTCTGTTGTCACCTGTACTGTCTATTTAGAGCCAAACAATAAGGTTTACTCTGGAAGACGTATTGTGCTGCTACTGCTTGATAAGTAAACTCTGAAGGGAAAAGCTAAATATGGGAAACTTTTAACTGAAAACTAATAATAAACAGAATAAAAATTATAATCAGATGCAGTTTAAAAAATGTTTTGACATGATAGATGCTTACTAGGAGGAGTGCTGATGTCTTCCATACTTTTATGGTACACTGGTCTAGTTGAAGCTCGTCTCAAAGCTTTTTGAATAACACTTTCAGTTTCACCTGTAAGATTTAACAGTGTGAGCTTGATCCCATAAAGGTGTAAAGAATTCATTCAAGAAGCAAAAAGAATGTTGCTGGTGTTTTGTTCCTTTTTCTTGTACTATTGAGTAATATGAGCACTTGAAAGGGAAGCTGTGAGAAATTCTAATACAATGCAGATTTAATTACATCTATATAATTTGTAAATGGATTAATATTGGGGCCATTTAGTCCTTTTTAAGTCATGTTAATCATTTTGTCATGATTGCACACGCATTTCATCTGACTGTTGGGTTAAAAAAATGTTTTCTAAATCACTAAACTCTGGCATGTAGTTTGTTCTAAAATTGTGATCTTATCAGAAGAGGTGCGTTATTACTTTTCAGATTCATGATTCAACCCTGGCAATTGGTGAAACTGGAAAACTAAAAGTGTTACTGTAGCTCAAACAATAGAGCATACTGATAGTTTAATACATACATAGTTTAAAGGAATAGTTCACCCATATTTTACTCACCTCAAAGCCATCCTAGGTATATATGACTTTCTTTTTTCAATTTATGCTGGCTCTTCCAAGCTTGGAAACGCGGGTGGATAGTGGCCATTTGTTTTGAAGGTCTGCAACTCCCGGGAGCACGTCTTGGCTGACCTCTGACTCAACGTATCACGCAGTCATAAATCAGCCAAGACAAGTTCTTATGCGCCTCCCACGTGGACGCGCATGCGCCCATTTGCCAGAAGTCAGGTATTTAGGTTATAATTTAAAAACTATAAATATTTGTGTTACAAAAACCCATCGATCTTAGCCTGGCTTCCGCGACTATAAAGCTCATAGGAAAACCAGTCATGAAAATTTCTCAAAACAGTTGAACGATTGTTGCTGCTCTGTACACGCCATGTTTGAAAGCCGGTATCGATTCTGGTCACAGAACTACTGCGTCATCGCAGGGGGGGAGATAGGGGTCCTTTCTCATTGGTTCCCATTTTTTTGGGGAACAGAAATGCTCTAAAACGGCAGCTTGGCAAGACTGACTTTGCTCTCGAAATAGAATGTAGTGTCACAGGAAGTATGGGCGGGACCAGGCTACTTCGATCTGCTTCAGAAGAAACACACACACTATCCACCTAAATTACCAAGCTAGGAAGAACCAGGATACATTTTTAGACTGTTTATCTGACAGAAGAAAGTCAAAAAAACCTAGGATGGCTTCGGGGTGAGTAAAATATGGGGTAATTTTCATTATTCAACTATTCTAAATGCAATGCAAAGTAACTTTAAAAAAATATTGACCAACTGTAAAAGTAAAATGCATTAAATTCTCATAAATTTACATGCATTTGACACTGATATTGGATTCCAATTATATGTGAAGGCATCCTTGGTTTAAAAAAAAGTTTGTGAAACCTGTACAGAATAGTAAGAGAGAAAGCATTAAACTCACGATTTAAATTTCCCTTAGTGGCATTTCCATCCGTTTGTGGGATTGAGTGGCATCCTAGGCTCCCTCTCCTGGTTTGGAGGTCGGAGGAACCCTGTACTGGAGTACTGGTTTTCACAGGGGTACACTTACAGCTGCGGTGTGTCTCTGGAGATGACGTAAATGAAGTGCACATAAAATCATCAACCTGCTCAGAAACTGGAGGTGGAGTGTACATAGCTCTGTCCTCTGTGATGCCAAGGTAATGTTGGTAGTCCCGTGGAATGAAGGATCTAGCCAAAGGTTGAGAATCAGAATCCTCTGAGGTACGTGACGGTCTTCTCTGAGTGTTTCTGTCTCTGATTTCTGGGGATGTTTTTGGAAGGGTAAAGCTAGCTTCCTGTGTTTTCCTGGACTGTGTGATGCTAGTGTCTGGTGGCTTTTTAACCTGTTGTAGATTGGTGCCCTGGGACTTCTTGGACTGAAGGATTAAGTCCTGGCTTTGCTCCTCAACTGCAGTGTTCACAGAAAACATGCTGGCAGCACGCCGCATGGCATTTGCTTTTCCGTTTAGACTGCCTTTGCTATTTCTTCTACCATGTTTAAGTTGTGACTCTTGACCAACCTGAGGTTTAGGTACAATTGGAGATTCTGAAGAGGTCTGAGAGCCTTTCTGTTGCTGAAGAGTTTCAGTTCTTGATCCAGATTCTTGTCTTGACATAATCCTCTTCTTTGTGGGAGACTGGAATACTCTGGTTTTGGCTGGTGAGGATGTTTTGTTATTCTGGCTTTCATTTACAAAGTCTTTGAAATTGGCTCGTTCATTTTGGCTTTGTGGACTTAAGGATCTCTGATTTCCACTTTCGAGAACTGGTGACTGTTGCCCAGGTTTTGTAGGTGATCCTCCCCAAAAGTCACGGAGGTTCTTAAACTGTAAATTGCTCATACCATCCATCACAACTGGCTTATCCTTCCGTAGTGGATGCACCAACAAATTAGGAGACAGTCTACCTTTGGCAGAACTGTCCCCAACATCGTCATCATAATCATCATACTCAGTTCCTATTGTTCTGAGATCAAACTCAGATTTTGTAAATCTTTGGTTCAGTCGAGCAGTGGTAGTCGATTTGTTTTGAGCTACTGCTGATGTTCTAGATTCTTTCTCCCAGAAGGACTTGAGTTGCTTGATCCTCTCTGCCATGTTCTCTTGCTGGGAATTCTGCTTAACAAAAGGCGCTTGATTTGTTTTTGGTGCGTTTCTTGATTTTGACTCCAATTCTTTTGGAGGAGTGTGATCTGCATCACTGCTGTTGATGCTGATGGTGCCTCTGCTATCAACATTTTGACCTGCTAGCAAAGATCCACTTTCAAGGGATGGCGAAGATGAATTTAAATGTGGAACATCTTTCTCTGAGGGAGAGCTTGCATGTATTTGGTTAGTCTTTTGATTAGCATATTCATCTGTAAAAATGGGTACTTGTGGTTTATAGGTGGTGTTACCACTCCCAACCTGCTCAAGGTCTACCTCTTCTTCAACGCTCTCTTGTTTCTGATGTCCTGGAGATGTTACTTTTAAGCTCTGCTCACTTTTCTGCTGTTCCTCTACATCTTCAGTTGGCATTCTGCTAATATCACTAAGGACAAGGTGTTCATTTTTAGCAGGTGCGTTAGATTTGCTGATCAAAATCTTTGGGCCAATGTTTTCTTTCTCCCAGAATGATCTCAAATTGGCAATCTTTGGTCGCTGGTTCTCTTCAGCATATGTTATTTCTTTCAGCTGATTTTGAGTCTGCTTGATGTCAGTGTTTTCAAGTTTGACTTCAATCTCTTCCTCTCTCTTGATTCTGTTCTCATTATGACTAACTTTCCCACCTACAGTAAAATTCACCTCTGAAATCTCTGGAGGGACATTGTTTGCAGTAAGCACAAAGTCAGTAGAAGGTTTCTTAATGAGAGGTTCTTTAAAAGAAGCTGATTCGTTTCTTCTCTGTTCTTTTAGAGAATTCTGGGAAGGCTCATCAACACTCTGCTCCTTTTCCCAGTCTGCCTGTTGTAAAAATATTGTATTGCCTTCTGATGGAACCTCTTCAGTTTTGCGTGGTATAATTAAGTACACATTATCTCTTGGTTTGGTTCTCTGATCTATGTCATCTTCAAAGTCTATGTCATCAATCTTGGTCTCTTCCTCCATGTCTTGGTCATTGCTCTCTACATCAAGTCTATCACTGCTGTCTGAGCTTCTGCTAAACCACTCAAGAACTTTGGCAATGGAATCTCCATGTTCATCGGTAGGTGTGGGAATATGTTCATCTGGCATGACTTCCATTTTGACATCTTCTTGTTTGGAGCTATTAGTCTTTTGTTTTATATTGAAGACAACGGGGCGGCTATCGGTCTCACAGTCAGTAGAGACATCTGTCTTGCTGAATGTATCTGTAATGTTGAGGGATCGGGGAAATTGTTGATCTGTAAGTTAAACAGTGTAGCATTGAATTACCATAGCACAATCTAGACAGCACTATCACAAGCAATAATTTAAGTCTCTTAAATTTAAGATTATTTCACCCAAATGTGAAAATCATGTCGTCATTTACTAACCTGAATGTCATTCCAAACCCATACGACTCTCTTTCTTCCGCAGAACACAGCAGTGGATCCACAAAGTAGAAAATGTAATAAATATCCAATTGTGTGAATTTTCAATATAGGTGGCAGTACCTTGTAAGTCGGTGTGTTGAAGCAGAAGAAGGGTGTGAACTTTTCCATCATCTACTGGACTAGAGTGTGAAGAGCTGGATACGTGTACAATTGTTTGAATATCAGATTGTTTTTCACCAAAACTGATACTTGAAAGAACTTGGGAAAAGATTGGCAAGCTAAATTTGTATTTTGCTGACACGCTTGCAAGCTTTGGCACTAAAGTTAAACCCAGTGTACTGCCATTATTTGTCAGTTTACCAAAAATTTAACCAACTGCTTGTTTAATTATCTCCTTTGTGTTCGGCAGAAGTCAGTCAGTCGTACAGGTTTGAAATTACATGAGGATGGGTAAATAACATAATTCTCATTTTGGGGTGAATTTATCCTTTTAACGTATTTCTAAAAATGGATCATACCAACAGCAGTTGTCTTGATATTTTCTTCAGTTCCTATTGTTTCGTATTTTGGATACGGACTCGTATGATTTTCCACATTCCCAGATTTTTGCACCGCAGGTTGAGGGGCATTGATCTCATCCAGTGGCTTTTCAGAGTAATCAGTCAACTTGAACATTGCGTTCTCACGAGGAAGGTTAATTTCACCAGAAATGTTTTGGCCCTCTAATTCCATACTTAATGTCTGAGGAAGGCAACTATTTGTTTCTCTTCTTTGTTTTACGAGTTCTTCCACTTTTTTGCCATCATCTGCTCTTGTGATAGAGTTCAGACTAAGACGTGGTTTTATTTTTGGCTTTTCCTGTAAACCTTGAGGAAGGTTTATCAGGTGCGATGCAGCTCTAACTGGTAAACGTGACTTTGGCAACTTCGGTGGTGAAGGAGAGCTAAATTGCTCTTTGATTTCAGTTTTGCTAGCTGATTCTTCTGTGCTACCCAGAGAAAGTCTAGATTCTTCAAGATCCTTTTCTTGACTGCTGTTTTTGCGAACATAGTTTAGGGATACTACTGGTTGTCGCAGCTGGCTCTTGAGAGTGGGCTCATTGGAGCTATTTTTAGGGATGCTTCTTGGTGTTGGAGACCTGATACCTGAGCCTGCTGGGGTGGATACACCCTGGCTGGACACAGAGCCGGTGCTGTCTGAGACAGAGCTCTGTGGTTTGTTGATTTTGGTCCTCTTCTTTGGCACAGGCTTTTGACCAGGGGGTTTGTTGTGTGGGGTGGTAAAGACCTCACTATTAACTTCACCATGACTTGCTTCCTGATGTTTTACTGCAAATATGAGACTTGTAAGCATGGGAGAACACAAAACTACAAATTTCACAATGAACATTGTACAAGTTGACACATAAACCTTGTGAATCAGAGCCTTTGTCTAATGATTTCCCAAGTCCAGGTCCTGATGTAAAGTGGATATCCGTTTCCTCACAATCAAGCTCTATTGGAACACAGTTAAATGGGTTGTGCCTTGGCTGGAACCATATAAAGAGACAAAGTTTACAATGAATAAAAACATTGATAATTGATGCCATATTGATTTATTTGTCATTTAGCATTGACCTTTACTCAAAATGAACACCCTAGCTTGACCAAGACTTAAAAGGGGTCACATCATATTTGTATTACAGTAAGTAATTTTATTTATTACCTTATCCTGTAGTGTTACTACAGATATCAATTTTAGATTAAATTCATGACCATTTTGCACCTTCTCTTTCATACATAGAAAAATAACCCTTTTTTTATAACTCTACACATAACACCCTGGTTGCATGTGACATGCATGAGAAACAGCTGTGTTTACTCCCAAGCTGCAGGTCTACTGATGAGTCCAATATACTGTATATACTGTTTGCACTGCCACATCCTTCAAAAACAGCCCCTTTGCAAAGCCTGTGTTATTTTATGGCAGTATCCTCCTCCTTAGTATCTCATACTGAACAGGTGGACCAAGTTTCTAAGTATAAATAGGTGTTGTTTGATGTCAAAATGTGGGCGGCCATACAGTATGTTGAAGTAGACATAACACACAGTCTCATTTTAATCTTGAGTACCTATAAAGTAGAATTGCTTTCTTTATATCGCAGAAGAGTTTTATCAAATTTATGAAAAAAAAGGATACAGCTTCTCTCTAAAAACATTTGAGCTCCTGGAGGCGTACCGTAGGTGAAGCTAAAGAGTCATGAGCAAGCAAAGCCTTTCCGTAGCGATCGTCTGCAATCGGCATGAATAAAATAGGAACAAAAACTTTATTGACTAAAGTTAACGATGGCTAAAAATCTGATCCAGCCATATACTCTGGTTACTGTGTGACACTCTTCCAGGAGAAATGCCTACACAAGGTAATCTACACTTTATAACATCGGAAAAAAAACATTCTGAACCCCGAAGGAGTATCTATGGCACAGAAATACTCAAGTCACCTAGTTTTTCAAGACTTCAGTCCAATTCGTCAGCAAAGTAAATAAGTCAGACTTCATGAAATAGCAGTAGAATTCCTCTTTAATGAGTTCATTTGATAGCTGTAAGTCAGTGGAAACCATTTTCCCACATTTTTAATGGTCAATTTGGACTGGAGAGGAAGTTTTGAAATTTGGATTCTTTTTATGATATGACCCATTTAAGTGTTTTCCCAAGGATATACAAAAATGGAAGGCAGTTTATCCTGCTATGGCTGTATAGTTTACTGAGCACTTACATACCTTGGATGGCGATCTCATGCCTATGTTTAGTTTTTCTTGCTGAACTTCAAATGTCTCCCCATTTTCCCTATTTTTAAAAGAAAATAGCAATTGCATTATTATGCAATTCCACAAAACAATTACAGTTGATTTGGACTTGAAGTTCCTCAAGAAATCCTGCAATGACCACGATCAATTAAACCTTCACAGGCAGATTACTTTAAGAGGACAGCATGCAAACTCCTTTGTTGACCCTTGTCGAGTCATAAAGATCTTGAAATTATAAGGTGTCCGCACCTGTAAAGCACACAAAGCTCCTGGGAGGGGTGGAGGTTGCACACACAGTGCAAACCAAAGAGTTCTGGCAAGCGTGAACAATTATTACTCCTGTTGTTCCAGATAAGTTGATGAATTCAGAGCCGTATATGAGATATGAGACTATGTGCATCTAAATATTCAGTGTAGGAATACGCCAACCTCACTTAAACGTAGATGCTGATATTTGTGCTTTTGTACATGAACATTAAGCATTACCTCTCTTTAATGTGCTCTGAGGACTGAGGAGTAGTTTGTGTTACATTAGGTGACGTCATGATGCCCTCACTTTCCTTTCGGCTGACGCTTCTTGATCTGCCACCCCACGACTTGGTTAAATATTCTATATAGGAGAATAGAGATGTTTACCGGTGTTTGATATGCTTGCTATCTAAGCATTTAAACAAAATGCGTACGTGCGTAAACTGTAGTTTTTTTGGTCTCACCAACAACTGAGGGTTTCCTTTGTTTAATCGATGCCATGATGATTTCAGAGCCGTGAATCTTGTCCTGGTGTCTCTGTGACTTTGCTTGGTAGAACCATTCACCTGACATAAATTTGCGTTTGTCTTCCTCTGGGACAGCTTTCTGAAGCTGTCTGGGAATCAGATGAGAGGTTCAATTTGGGTGAGAAAAATTTAAATCAACAGTTCCCAGCAACATGCATCTAACCTAATATAGTATCACCTCAGCATGGTCTTTTGATAAATACCATGCATTCCACTGGGTACAAATTAGTTTACTTAACAAGCCATCATGGAAATAAAGCACAGCACTTATCACATCCTCACAAAATGTTGAATTCTTTTTATGTACAAATGTGTCAGGCAGTTCTTTTGCAAGCGCTAAGGCCATAAACTGTCGGTACCTCATTGCATTTTATTTCTTTATTACGTTACACAGCTCTCCTGCATGAGAGCCTCTTAAATCAATAACATTCCTTATGGCCAAAGCGTCGGGGCAAACTCTTCCCTAGCACACAAACTATCTTCCATACTAACTCCGTTTGCTTTGCAAATACTAAATCTCACGTAAAGGCTGCTTCTTAGGTACTATGAATGTTCCCAGTAGCTGTACCCTGTTAAGTAATTCAGACTGAATTGATTGAATGATTCCTCAAAAAAAAAAGGTTGTTAATGCTGCAAATAGCAAAAAATCTAAACAACTTTAATAAAGACATTGTGAGCATTTGCAGCGCTTCAAAATGGTTTGATTAAAATCATGTGTTTGAAAACAACCATTGGAACACATCTTCATTTTTGAAGGAGGGGAAACTATGCTGGTCATGTGAAAAGGCCAAGACAATTATTCCACAAGGGTAGACTTAATCCTTTTATAAGGTTGAGTACGCTTGAGGCTCAACACAGGGAAATCACCAAGACATGGCCAGATTCTGCATTCTTCCTTTCATGTAGACTACCAGACTCCGTTCAAAGCATTAAACACGAGAACAAATAGTTTGCCGGTGCAATGGTGCTCATATGGCTGAAGACCTCAGTGTTCGTCTTTGGATTAAGTCCCTGTTTTTCCATGTTATCGTTGATTAGATATGTCTAAAATGACCATCATTATGTGCGTTCGCAAACGTTTGTGGTTGGAAAGATTTTATTTTGAATGATTTTGCCAAATGCATATGGTCAAAACACAGTAAAACTGTATTATTGTGAAATTAAAATTTAAAAAAAGAAAATCTATTATAATACATTTCTTCAACAATGAACACAGCAAGCGTTACTCCAGTATTCATTGCCACAGGACCCTTCAAAAATCATTGTAAAAGGCTGATTTGATGCTCAGAAAATATACATTTTTTTATCTGTGTTGAAAATAGTTTTGCTGCCTAGTATTTTTTGCAAAAATTTTAACTCTTGATTCAGTTCTTCAGGATTTTTTGATTGATAGAAATTCCATTATAAATTGTTGCATTATAAACCTTTTTTTTTTTTTAATTAAATATTCAGTGTAATCCCTCAGTTGGTGTCAATACTGCTGCCACTTTTTGAGATCAGCTATGATTCATATAAAAAGAGGCGATCATTGATTATGCTCATTAAGCTTACTTGATCCGTTCCTCCTCTGCTTTCTTCAAGTCAGCATCCCTCTTTAAAACTGTCATGATCATCTCCTGCTCCTCCTCGGTCAGGTGGCCCAGGTCTATCATGACGACCACTGTTCTTCTCACAGTTGGTGACTCGTACTAAGACTCAAAGAGTCCACACTGTTATCTGTTGTTCTTCTTGAATCACCTTCATTTCATTATGCGCAATTACAGCTCCTGCAACAATCACACCAAAACATCAGAGATTCTTTATTAGTCTCATTCCCATCAGATCAGGCTTTTCTATGAAAATATAATAATTAGAGTATTGTTCAGTCATTGATTTAATGGAAAGGACAGATGTAACCCAATTTGTATACTGAAGTTGATGTAATTTGGAATGAAATGTGATTCTAAATAAGTGCACAATGAAGCTGAGTGGGAGCCTGTTTTGAGAACGCTGAGATTAGACAAAACATGTGACGGCACTCACAGTTGACCGTAGGAAGAGGCAGACCTTAAAATTGAGCACATTTAAAGCGAATTATGAACTTTTCCACTGAATCCCATTTAAAAGTCATGTCAGATAATGGCTTCGATATGTTCAATTAAAATGATTGGTTTATTTCCAAGCACTGAAAAATAGGAACAGGCTTGAATTAATTTAACAAAAAAAATTCCCTTACATGATCATATGACCATATTTAATGCTTAAGACACCAGCGTGTCATGTTAACTGTGCAAATATTTGAAAACGGCTCACCGAAACACTATTTACTCTGGGTTACACCTGGATCAAAACAAGTCTCAAAGAAATGACAAAAGCAGCCTAATACATAACATTATACAAACAGCAGGCGAACAATAAAATAGCATTGAAATGTTAATGCTTTACATTAGTGAGGAGCTTAATAAGGAAGGGAAATACTGTACTTGTGCTCTTATGAAAGTCTGACTCAAATCTGAAATGATTCAATTGTTTGGTATGATTAAACAAAACAAGCCGCGTATCAAGAGCACATGAGTAATGGATTTAACATGCTGATTGATCTGCATTATTTGATGCTGTAATATCGCATCCTGAATCCTGTTTCTTGTCCAAAGGTCTTATCAAATGAGGCTCTTCTTTGTATATTTCAATAGGCTGGATTCAATTGAATAATCAACTTTACATATCAACTTTAAATGAACATATACAATTTAACAGGACAAGTAACAAATTAAATGTAAAAGTTTTTTTTTGTAATTTTTTTTTTAATATGTAATAATAACTGAAGCACCTTATAGCTTTAGTAGTCAACCTGTTGACGTTTTAGACATGTAATTGATTTTTAAAAACAGGCAAATGTGGGGTATCCCTGTCTGCAGGGATAAAACCACTGCTGTCTAGAGATTCATGTGCTCTTATTCGGATATGTTTTGTCTTAAATTCATTATTCCTCTTCATTGCATTTATTCAGCGATACGCGAACACAACGAGCAGGGAAGGTAAGAACCTGTCACAACTACTTTTCTTCTCGTTTTATAAATACAGCGTAGCTAAATACAGCTTTATATCAATTATGTCAGTCTTTCGGTTGCAACACTTTACTTCTCATGTAACGTTATTTTGCTCGAGACCGAAAACAGTGACAACCTTGAAGAAAATATACAGGTATTCCATTAGCCTACTTGTATAAATTCTGTAGTGGCAAAACAATGTTCACAAACATAACCACAGGTACATGTCGATATGAAAGGTTTCAGCTCACCTGGTTTCCGTGGCAGAACCTCTGGAGCGCCTCTCTGACGCGCAGTACAGAACTTCTTCACTGTATGAGCGACGCGTCTCTCAGGGTTGGACGGAGTCTTGACATCGGCTTCCAGTCGACCAATCAAACACTGAGTTCGAGCGGTCAGCGCGACGCGCCAAGATAGAACTCTCCAATCGGAACTCAACAGCGTGCGTACCTCGCGTGCCGTTAACGCACGTTAAAGAACGTTTCCTAAATACTGTAAATTGACTGTATAATGAAGGCCCTGTATGCAAATATTGAAATAGTTTGCATTTCGAATGTGTCTTTTTACATGCGTCGATGTATTTGTTTTTAACATTTTTATACAATTATTGCAATGAATAGAGTCTGTTCACATAATTCACAAACCAACTGAATGAGGCTTTAACCATCTTATGTAAAACGTATCTGCGTAATGATATTAATACGTTATTTGTGAGTAATTCAGAGTCAGTCAGGGTCTGTGCAAACAACATTTCGAAAGTTGTCCTTTTTGTGCTGTACTGCTGTTATACAACAGTTCGCTTAGGTCCTAATTTGATTAGTGAATGCACCGGGACATCTGATTTCATCACTTCTTGTCTGTTTTTGTTCCGTCTGTGCATCAATGATGGAGACTTTTTCTTTAGGTTAAATTCACCAGTAGGTGGTGACAAATGACTGTGTTTATGAGTGACTCATTGAATCATTTACCAAATCGGTTTGTTCTGAATAGATTCAGGAACACAGCATGTCTGTGTGTGTATATACACTGTTAGACATGTCTGTAATTTGCAGTTATTTACTGTATTTCATCCAGCATACTGCAAATTCTATTTACAGTTAAAAACTGTATTTCTCTTTGCATCATTGGAATTTTCAGTGATGTCAAACACCAAATACAGCGATTTACTGTGTTTTTTCAAATTGATGTATAATACTGTATTTTCCACAGGGCTTTAGCACCCAAAGCAGCGATTTGATCTTTCATTTCCTGATTTTTGATTCCATCAACTAGTTTATGTCAGAACAGGTTTAACCTGGTTTATGTTTAACAAATAGGAGCAAGATTTTTAAACTGGTAGATTTCAAAGTGGGAGAGGGTAGAAACTCTCAAATCTCTGTTAACCTTCAGAGTATTGAATCTAAGACTTTTGAGTGAACTGGACCACAGTTTACAGATTAATGGAATACACATAATAATCTAGCAGTTCCTATTGGTAGATAAGCTATGTTTAGGTGTATTTGTAAGTCATAAAAACTAGTACATGATTAACCATCATGTCAAGCTGAAAAACAAAAAAAAACAAATGCATGACCATAAAACAAACGTACACAAGGTTTGTGGAAGCTGCACTTTATTTTGAAAAAGAAAGAGTTCACTAATTGTTCTTACATCTTTTAAATACATAAAACAAAACAAAACAAAAAGATCCGTGAGGACAACACAGAAATTTAGTAAAACTTAGGTCAGTTAAGATTTGATTGAATTGCTTTCATATTTCAAACCCTCCTTAGCCAACCCCTTGACAAACTGCCTACATGATTATTTGTATATATACATAAAAGCACCGATCAACAGTGCTCGAACCGTCTCCCAGTCAGCGTTTCTCATATTTTACACAACAAATTTACAGTGATATCATTAACCCTGTCCGTGACCAATAGCTAGAGGAGCGTCCAGCTCCCGTTCAGTATACAAGGACTTTTTTTTTTAGAGAGCAGGGTGCCTAACTTGAGGAGACGTCTGAAACATGAGGGCAACTCTTAACATTCAGATCAGGGGCAGCCAGATCTTTACGGTCCGTGTGAAAATGATGGCATGCCATGCATAATGCAGAACACCTCCCTTCCCAAGTGCAGCACCTCACTGTCACGGAGGAAGTGCTTTTCTACTCCCAACAAATATCTCATTGCAAAACCCCTAAGCACAGTATCGACTAAACAGTATAACAAACCATTCACTAATGATTACCCTCCCAATAGCCTTGGGCTGCAAACATTTCATCTACGGGAAGTTGTTCTAGACATAAAACTTAGAGAATAGTTAGTGCTCTATCATTTAGCTTACAGGTGTGTTTTTCACATATTATCTATTTTTAAAAGTCTAAACCTTCATTATACAATCCAACACCCATGAATAATGTTGAATTATTATTTATATTTCCCCCTGATGTACTTGGTAAACTCTCCTGTTTAATTTTTTTAGGCATTAATCATAAATAAATACAAACGACACACAAGAAAGGTCTACCGGTGAATACAAGTAAAGTCGAAACTAAAAGATAAAGTGTAAAACAAAGTTCCTGTTACTATTTCATAACACGTACTATATCAGATGCTGAGTTATACTCCGATTTAGGTCGACGTTCGCCACAAGACCTCCCATCAGAAGCTCCCGGTCGGAAGGGAAAAAAAAAACAACCTAGCAGGAATATCAAACCATAGCTTCTCAGAACACAAAATATCCAGGTCTCTCAATGCCCTTACCTACCTTAACAGATTATAAAATGTATGAGGAATCCCTTTATGGGTTGAACAGCAGCATCACTTGACATCTTAAACAAATTACGAAATGATTGCAGTATGCTCCCAGTCTTTCAACACACTTGGTTTACATCTTTGACGTCGAGTATGTTGTGGGATCTGTCCTTTGAAGAGCATCCCGCCACAGAGGACAGAGCTTAATGGTTTGACATCAGGGAGCAACTTCATTTTGTGTTACATAAACTGCATCTGGTAAAAAAAAGAGACAATTAAATGTACGATTAAAAATATGCTTTGAACTACAGTGTGTTAAGTCTACAAAAAAATGGTGTTCGTGAACTATGTTGCTTCCATAACATGATTTATATATATATATGAATGAAACCTGGAACTGATTGGATAGTGAAGAGTCTCTGTATGACCGGTCGGAGGAGAGGGGTTAAAAAATAAGAGGGTTTGATGTCAACCGAAAAGGAGAGACGTTTTAGAGGTGTTACAGAAAGTTGCAAGGTTTCCAGGACTTTTTCAGTTTGGGGTTACTGGATTTGTAAAATCATTTTATACAGACTCTACTCGCAGAAAATGAAGAAGTGATGAAATATCTTGAAATTTATGTGGATATCTAGAAAAAAAAAAGAGAGAGAGAAAAAAAAAAAAAATATATATATATATATACGTATTTCATATAAAAATCTAAATGACTTTTTGAAAATGCATTATCAGGCCTGAATATCAATTTTAATTCAGTCATTTGTTTTTATAGTTATTTGTCTGAATAAATTGTTGAAAAATAGAATTAAATGTTTAATATATACCGGAAATTAAATAAGAATCGGTTTAATTTAAAAAAAATAAAGTTAACCTTTGAAATATTAAAAAAAAAAGGAATTATATATCTTTACATTTCTGTTCAACCAGAAAAAAAAGAATTATATATATATATATATATATATACACACACATATATATATATATATATATATATATATATATATATCAAATAAAAATCTCCACTT